>JABUQX010134406.1:0-2500 GCA_015478945.1 Trachelipus rathkii | reverse complement strand
CTTCTCCATGAAAAAATGCAGCTGAAGATGACTTGGAAGCATCCTATGCCCGATCTTCATCAACGTTACTTGGTTCTGTCAAGAAGGCAAGAAGGAGGCATATTGAGGGCATTATAGTTGATGTACAATGGAAAGATGATGCTCTCGATCGGTAAATAAATACCTTTTTCGGCGAGCACTCGCGGGCTCGTGTTCGAGTGTGATCGTGTCCTCGACACGCCTCTCTATCTGTTGAGTGCTGTGCTATATGTTGCATATCATACGGCTAGATGCAAAACGGTCTGTCGGCTCTAGTGCAATGTTTGACCATTTATCCTCTCTCTCCTCACGCCGGTGTGATGCACTAAAGTACTCGTCTCGCAAGACCTCTCTTCTCACACAAGCCAGGATACTAACATCAGTCGTACTCCATGTGTGTGCAAGTCGTGTTGTCTCGATATGTGCAACTAATATAGTGTGTGTGCGCGCTTGACGGTTGCTTATATGTGATTTTATTTTAATTTACAGGTTAACTATAAGTTTGTGCCACAACTAACAGCGGTGTAAAAAGTAACAGAATACAGTCCATACAAAAATTTTCGAATTTGGAATACTAGTTTCATTTTGTCATTAATATCATTTTTCATCAAATATTTTGCTTCTAGATTTCTGCCACATGACCATTGGGCCCTATTCCACATTGTGAGTCAAGTTCTTTGTCGAATTCTCTGTCCTAATCTTAGACTTTGATTTCTACCTCCCCTCCAGAAAAAAAGTGATGAGAGATCTTGATGTCATATGCATAATAAGGAAGACTGATTTAACCAACATTATCAGTAAGGTCAGTTATGCTGCCACAACGGTAGACAGCTGGACTGGGAACAAACCAAGCAGGATTTTTCTGGGGACGGTTCACGGATAATTTGCAATACTTTGAATGAGAGAGAGAGAGAGGAAAGAGGAGAGAGAGAGAGAAGGAGAACTGAGAGAGAGAGAGAGAGAAGAAGAGAGAGGAGAGAGAGAGATGAGAAGAGAGAGAAGAAAGAGAGAGGAGAGAGGAAGGCTCTCTTTGCCATGTAGAGAGTTGATCTGTTCTCAGACCAGCACAGGTCCTAGCCAACAATATTTACGGTATTCAATCAACAATTTGGCAAAAATGAGCATAGGTCAGTTAAAAATCATATGGAAATATAACGTAATGCTGAAAAAAATATAATCCAATTAATAAGGAAACAACTAAATTAAAAAAAATATATATTCAGGTTGTCTGCATTTACAACAGATAAACGGTGCTAATTTCTGTGCACCTTAGTCGGGTGGATGCTCATGCCAGAAACGGGTGACGGAAAGAAGAAGAACAGCACCGATTGCTACGATGATTTAGTGGCGGTTAAGACGTGAAGAGATGGAGCAAATTAGTGACACAGAGGTTCTGCAGACAATAACCTCTCCAGCTAGAAAATCTGCTTGAAGAAAATGATGCACTTAGCCTAAACTGAACATCGCCGTGGCATTTCCTACACATTAAAACATCTTGGCACTAAGGATGTTTCAAATGTTCCTCGCTGGTGCCTCTGAGGCCGAGACATAATAAGACACTTACCAAAAGCCCAGAATTGTGGAATGCCAAAACAGGAAAACTACCAAACTGCTGTACTAGAATTAAGAAGGAATTGGAACAAGCTTAAAACACCCAAGTGTGTTAATCGCTGAACTCCATATACGATTCTAGAAAGATCTGCTTGGGAAGAAACCTTTGATGGTGCGCCATGACACATATCAACAACATTTGCATGGAGCAAAGCCTTGTCTTCCAGTACTTAATAAAAGGGATAAGGAGGTAATTGCGGCAGCACATCCGAAAATAATGGCACCTATTGCTTTAGACTTATATGTTGCAGGAAGAGATGAATGCGTACGCGGAGTCCTATTGCCTAATTTCTTACTCCTCAAAGACACAAGATCGGAGAAATGGCACGAGATGTGGAAAAATTTAACTATGCCAAACACTTAGTCAACTACTTGCTAAAGCAACCAAAAGCAAACAAAAGGAAAGAAAAGGGCTTTTGAACCGAGGTTCACAGTCTTTATTGATGATGTTTGATTTTGGCCTGGGGCCAGGAACGTGTACTCCATGCGTGTCTACTGTTATAATCCGCAGTGTCGTAGGATTAAATGAGGGAAGTACCAAGTTGCCAAGAGCAGGATACTGAAGAAAATAAAAGTGTAAGATGCATGAATTCTTACTCGTCCACATTAAGGCCCTGAAGGAATGGAACTGAGTCTGAAAGTGACCCATTTTTTGATAGTATTTTTTTAATTGAATATATGTAGCACGCGCGTATTATATATAATACTTATATATATACTATAATAATATTAATTAAATATAATATATATACTATAGATATTAATTATATATATACTATATATATATAAATAATAGAAATATATTTATACCTATATATATATATTATAATTGCGATATACTATATAATATTATATATATATAATCTCTCTT
>JABUQX010134405.1:12500-16768 GCA_015478945.1 Trachelipus rathkii | reverse complement strand
CGGTAATACTTCGTTCAGTTTAGTTTGATTTATATATTTATCGTGAAACGCTTTCGCGTTTTCGTGCATAACTATATATATATATATATATATATATATATATATATATATATATATATATATATATATATATATATATATATATATATATATATATATATATATATATATATATATATATATATATATATATATATGCTATAACTATACTATATATAATATATAGCAACAATAATAAAAGCATATAATATATATATATATATCATCCGCATAATGAAGAATCGTACACCAGAGAACAAATCTGGACAAACAATTCTAAATGTTTTATAATAATGGAAATGAATTGAGTGGAAAATATAGAAAATAGTGGAAAATTCAATTGTAAAAGGCTATTTATTTATATTTAAACCTAGGTATGCTAACACATATTAAGTAACACGTCTACAATCTCTTAAATAATTAAATTATCACACCCCAGCCCTAGGTAGGAAGCAAAATTAGCATTTATACCTTGTAAGGTTAACACTTTAAGTCTTCCTGTTAGTGGGACGCTTCGAGAAAAGCCTCTGGGTTTTCTAGTGCCTACGGCATATATCACCTCGCTTGCCAGGCCTGTCAAGGACCCCGGATATTTATTCCACTAATGATGTTCTTTGTTACTAGTGGAATAAATATCCGGGACCTGTCAAGGACCCCGGATATTTATTCCACTAGTAACAAAGGACATCATTATTGTATTCCTTTGTATCTGAGTAAAACTAAGCTAAACACAACCGACCAGTCTCGAATCTTGATCTTCTCTCTTACTAGCCGAGTGCTTTACCTATGAGCCACTAAGAGATGGTAATATTTATGTAAAATTTTTAGAAAATATTTTAATTTATACTGATATATTAGTTTAACTTTTAACTTAGCAGTTTTGGTGACCAATCCATTGCAATTCACTGTTGCTTTTAACTTAAACTTTTGAAAATACATTTCAAATTAAGTAAATTGAAGCTAGTCCCAAATGGTCAACAGGGAAAATGATTTATAGGCCAAATGGTAAACATTTGTAAAAAAATAAGGTTATTTAGAGTTTCCCTAACGAATAAAACAAAACTTAACCTTACCTAACCTAACCTAACCTAACCTAACCTAACCTAACCTAACCTAACTTAACGTAACCTAACCCTGGCGTGACTGTGGCTTGGCCTAGCCAGCCCAGCCTAGCCTGGCCTGGCCTGGCCTAGCCTGGCCTGGCCTGGCCTGAGCCTGGCCTGGCCTGACAACGGCCTGGCCTGGCGTGACCTGGCATGGCGGCCTAGCCCAGCCTGGCCTGGCCTGGCCTAGCCTGGCCTGGCCTGGCCTGGCCTGGCCTGGCCTGGCCTGGCTGGCCTGGCAGCCCAGCAGCCTGGCTTGGCAGCTGGCCAGCCACAGCAGCGAAGCAGCCTAGCCTGACCTGGCCTGGCCTAGCTGGCCTGGCCTGACTTCTTCCTAATACAACCTGTGGCAACCAGCAGCAGCAGCCCAGCCTGAAGCCTGGCCTAACCTAGCTAATCAACCTAACCTAACCTAACCTAACTTAACCCAACCTAACCTAACCTAACCTAACGCCTGCGGCGGGCTGTACTGGAAATATTTTTGATGTCGTGTTGCCCATTTGACCTGTCGATCATTTGGGACATTCCCCAGTAAATTTTCAAGAATTCGATTTTGAACTATCTTTCATATATCTTCTTTCTTTCTTTATCTTCCTCCATTGGCCAGATTGGGGTTGAGGTGCGTAGCATAAACCGGGAATAGAAAAGTCAGTGGAAGAAGATGAAGTAAGTTGAAAGGAAATCCTCCATCCTCTACCATCCCCTCATATCCTTATGTGAGAGTCAGTAGCAGTAAAAGAGAATCCACCCTAGCTTGGGCTTCACAAATCCGCGACGAACCTTCACTGTGGTATCTCGTCCATGTAAGGTCTATCCCCTTGGGCCAGACCAACAATCATACCTCCTCACAAAACCCAACAATTCACTCCTAATATGCAACTTTCTTCTCGTCTCTGTTAAACTCATATTTATTTCATTCAAACACATTCACCATTCACCATTCACCTTCACCTTCCTACCATTCACAACTTTCTTACTACACTCTGCATCATCCGTTTCCTTTCATCCAACATATAGCCTAAATATTTAAACTCAGATACTTGTTCCACTTTCTCACCATTCAGCATGATTTCACACCGGGGACTCTCTCACTCAATACCATCACCATACTCTTAATTGCATTTGCTTTCAAACCCCTGATTTTACATACCACATACCCTGATGAACCCTTCTACCAATCCTCTCAAACTTTCTTCAGATTCACCACACATAACTAACAAAACCAAATGATCAGCGTACAATAAGCAGAGCATCCTCCACTCTCTTCCATTCTCCAACCATCAGTCCAGCACCAGCACCAGTCCATTTTCCACCCCAACTCTTAATTCTTTCATCATCCCATCCATATATGAAGGAGATATAAGATATAAGAGATATATAACCACATATATAAGGAGATATAAGACATCCCTGTCTCACTCCACTATTAACATTAAACCACTCACTTTCCACTTCATACATTCTTACATACGCTGCACTCAGAAATCTACTACCAACACCATATATCACTAACACCTGCCATAGAGCTTCCTTATCAATTCTATCAAATGCCTGTTGCAAATCCATAAAACCTAAATACAATTTATTATTATTCTCTCTCATTTTTTCAATCATTTCTTACAATGTGAAGATTTGATCTGTACATCTTCTACCACTTCTAAATGCACTCTGTTCTTTGCTAATCAGTACCTCAATCACTCAGCTCACTCTTTCAACTAAAATACCAGCATATATCTTCAGTACAACAGTCAATAAATTAATTCCCTTATAGTTTCAACAGTTCCCTTTATATTCCTTACCCATATATAAGGGTACTATTGCTGCTCTCCTCCAATTTTTGGAACTATACCCTCCATAAACACTTTGTTACACAACTTCCATATCCAATCTCACAATCTCGCCTCAATTGTTGTTTATTTAACCAGTAATTCCATCTATACCTGCAGATTTACCATTCTTTAATTTTCTTACCCTACTTATTACCTCGACCCTATTCATTACTTCATCCCCAAAATATATATTTCTTCTTACACTATCAAATCCACATACATTCTCAATTCATCTCTTCATTATTGTCAATTTTATGCAGATTTTCTAAGCTTTTCTCCCACACTCTCCTAACATCCATTTCATCAATCCCGAAAGTACCATATCAAATCCACATACATTCTCAATTCATCTCTTCATTACTGTCAATTTTATGCAGATTTTCTAAGCCTTTCTCCCACACTCCCCTAACATCCAATGCATCAGTCACGAAAGTACCATCTCTATTCATTATTCTAAGCAGGCTCCCCTTATTCTCATTCTTAACCTTTCTCGCTTCCTTCCAGAAGAGCTTCCTATTCATTATTACACTCACTTTCTCAATTAACCTTTTGCACTTCATTCTAGATGAGCTTCCCATTCACTTTTGAACTGATTTATTTGTAATTGCTCTCCCATACTTTTCCTTATTACCATATTCTCCTAGCTTCTCACTCTTAAATCTTCCCACTTCCTTCCTTATCTATTTCATCTATATCCATGCCCCCACTAATATTTTCTTACATAAAACATCATAATGAACTGATATTCCTACCTTAACCCCTCATTGATTTAATATCCATCACAAACTTTAATATCTCCATCTTCACCAACACGAAATCAATCATACTTTTTACCTCGATACTATCTCTACCTACACTAACTCTAGTATACTTATGAATATTTTTGTGTTCGGAAAATGTATTGCTTACACACGTACCTTTTTTCTCACAGAAATCATTCACCTTCCTACCATTCTCATTTTCTCCAGCAACCCCAAAGGCACCTGTCATGAAATCCCTTTTTTGATCACCTATCCTACCATTCAAGTTGCCAACACAATCAATCTGAAGCTCCTACTTACCCCGTCAAAAACATCATTCAGATTATTCCAGAAGTCACAGTCTCCTCAGCATTACCCTCAGATGAGCCATATGTCATAACCACATATACTTTTGCCTTCTAAAATTTAAATTTAATCATTAGAATTATAGTTCTCACACAAGCAAAATCCACCATAGCTTTGTCTCACAAATCACTCATCAGAATCGCAACTTCTTCTCTCTCTTTCTCATTCCTCTCCAATTCGGCACATGCATA
>JABUQX010134403.1:30000-37241 GCA_015478945.1 Trachelipus rathkii | reverse complement strand
TATATATATATATATATATATATATATATATATATATATTTCTTTCTTTCTTTATCTTCCTCTTTGCCCCAAGACTGGGGGTAAAGAATATGACCAAAGGCGAAAGGAAAGCCCAGCCTCACCGCCCCCTTGTACCATTAATTAGTGAGAACTGTCACAGACAGAAAATCCACTCCTAAAGCTTCATGGGACTGCGACGGACCTCACTATGGTAAATCGTCACTGGGTTGGTTCATCCTTGGCTCCAGGTGGGCCAACCATGCCCCCATAGGAACCCTGCCATTCACCCTATTATGCACCTTTATTCTCGCCTCTACCAAATCACATTTCTCTCCTTCAGACATTCGTTCACCGACTCAATCCACTTTCTCTTCGGTCTCCCAGCCGGTCGGTTCCCAACACACTCGCCACTATACATCCGCTTAACCAACCGACTATCATTCATTCTTTCCACATGACCAACCATCTCTTAACATACTTTCATTTATTCTCACGTTTACACTCCCTTTTTCACACCACACAACTCTCTACGTTCATTCCTCATTTTATCAATTTTCTTACACCTAGCATGCCCCTAAGATTGTCCATCTGAACACATTGAACTTTAGATCTATACTTTTTATTCCAGACCATAGTCTCACTACTATACAATAACACAGGTAACAACATACCCTCATGTAAGACCCTAGCGCACTCAAGACTTAGTCCCTTTACATTCACCAACGATTTAATTGCACCAGCAACCTTCCTACCATTCACAACTTTCCTACTACACTCTGCATCATCCGTTCCCGGCTAAACCACATACCCTAAATATTTAAACTCAGACACTTGTTCCAGCTGCTCACCATCTAACATAACTTCACACTGAGGACTGTCCTCACTCACAACCATAACCTTATCTTATCTACGTTTACTTTCAACCCTCCTTTTACACACCCTGCCAAACATCTCTACCAATCCTCTCAAACTCTTCAGATTCACACAAAACCAAAATCATCCGCATATAATAGTTGCACCCTCCACTCCACTCCATTCTCCATCATTCTTGCCACCCATTTCCCAAGCCATCCCCACCTTGAGTTCTTTCATAACCACATCCATATAAATTGAAAATCAAGGAGACGTAACACATCCCTGCCTCACTCCGCTATTATTAATTCGATCACTTTCGACTCTATTTATTCATAAACACGCTTCACTTTAGTCGTCATATACATACTTTTGATTCCATTCAGAAGCTTCATCACCAACACCATATATCACTAACACTCACAACGCTTCCTATTAACTCCTATCATACGCCCAAGGTAAATCCATAAAACCTAAATACAATTTATTCTTCTTCTAGCTCATTTTCTCAATCATTTGTTTTTAATGTAAAGATTTGATCCAGACATCCTCTACCACCCTAAACGCAATTCCTTGCTCCTCACCAATCAGTCTCACTCGACGCACTTTTCGACCAAATATCAGCATTATTATACCTTCCTACAAATACTCCCAATAAACTTATTCTCCTATAATTTCTACTTTTCCCTTTTCTCCTTTTACCTTTATCTCCTATAGGATGGATCATCTGTGTTCCAATCCCTTGAACTATAATACTAGCCTCTTTGTTAAATAACTTCCAAATCCAATCAATCACCATCTCGCCTCTGTTCTGATCATTTCACCAGTAATTTTATCTATACCTTGCAGATTTACCATCTTCAACTTTTTCACCTCTACCCATTATCTCCTTACTAATAACTCATCCCCAAAATACTCATTCCTTCTTGCGCCATCAAACCTAATATCTTCACTATCACTCCTCTTCATTACTGGTTACACAGTGATTTTGAAGCAGTTCTTCCATATTCCCTTAACATCCATTTCATCAGTTTTAAAAGTCATCCCCATTCATTGGTCTAAGCAGATTCTTTATTCTCATTCTCTAACTGTGCTTCTTCCAGAAAGAGTTTTTATTCTCAGGGAGTCCCATTCATCTTCTTTCCCAAACTGTTTATTTACTCCTTGTTTTCCTAATCAAGTAAAAATCTTTAGTATTTTTTCCTCCTTATATAATTCCATCAATCTTTATTTGAGATTTCATCATTTGTTTCTAGTACATCTTAACCACGCTTTTTTACCTTTAACTGCTTTCATCACTTCTTCATTCCACCATTCACTGTTAACATTTTTACTTCACTTTAGTACATCCACATACTTCCTTTTGTACTACTAACAATGTTTCATTTGCCCCAGATTTGCCTGTAGTGTATCAAACTTGTTCATTCAACTGATTTACTTAGTTGATTTTATGATATACTTTCTTTACCTTACCGTCTGCCCACTAACTTCACCTTTAATTTCTACCTACTGTATCAATCAGATTACGTATATATATATATATATATATATATATATTTATATATATATATATATATATATAAAGATATATATATATATATATATATATATATATATATATATTATATATTATTATATATATATATATATATATATATATATATATATATATATATATATATATATATATATATATGTAGTATATATATATATATATATATATATATATATATATATATATATATATATATATATATATATATATATATACATACATATATATATAGTTATTATTATTATTATTATTTTTTACTTACACTTTTTCCTCTAGCTTAGCGGGGTAGTGGTACGTACAGCCTCTCTCATTCACACTTCCTCTATCTCTGCCTCACCCACCTCCACCCCACTTCATTCTCAAGCAACACCACCCTCTTCCCTCCTCATCCCTCCCTCCCTCTCCATCTCCTTTATTCCATCCATCCAACACCTCTTCTGTCTCCTTCCTCTCTCTTCCTATCCCCTCCGCCTCCCAAACTCTCCTAACCACTCTCTGTTCCTCCATTCTTACTAGATGCCCATACCATCTTAAAGTATCTCCTTTCTCCTCTGCTCTTCCCAATTAAACTATTCTCTTCCAATCACATCTTCCCTCAAATTTTATTATTCCTAATCTCTTCTCCTTCATAACCCCACAAACCGTTTCAACCCATCTGTCTCAATACTCTAACTTCTTTCCTGGGACCTGGTGGCTCAACCCCACTGTTTCACACCTATACAACACTGCTGGTACAAAATTTTTCTAAACATACTTATCTTAACTTTCTGTGATAAATCCCTCCCTTTCCATACCACTCAATGCTCTCATTTCTTCTCCTACTCTATGTTCTCATTCCTCCTTCATCCTCCCTTTTACTCTAAAAGCTCCAACTCCCTTTAACATTCAAAGATCTTTGTTTTTCCACATTTCATAATTCTCAATTTAACCTCTGACCCCTCCCCTCCTCTCTCTCTCTTTCCTCCCTCCTCAAACACTAACACTTTACTCTTTACCTGGTTTGTTTTTAAGCCTCTTTGTCCACATTATTCTCTCAAACTCCCCTCACCAATACTCTCAGCTCCTTCGCCTGCTACATGGGTATCGTCCGTAAACAGTATCATGTTCACTTCCTTTCTATCATTCCCATTCATCAACTCCTCCTCTCTCTGCACCATTCCCCAGCCACTCTCCATAAACAAATTGAAAAGCCACGGTGACATACACACCCTGCTTCCCCAATCTCTACCCACCCAAATATCTCACTCTCCCCTCCTAACACTCTCTCACACATTCTACTATTCCTATATAAAGGCCCTAATACCTTTACCTAATTTTGCCCCCACTCCATTCTTTCTCCAATTCTCCACACTCCCTTTCACTTCTATCATATGTTTTCTAAATCTAAAAACACCTTATTACACTTTCTCTTTTCTTCTTTATACTTTTCCACAGCATCTTTAGGTGTAAACACTTGTCCACATTAACACCCTTCTCCCCCACCCTAACCTCTCCTTTTGTTCTTCCCCCATTCTCCTCTCCGTTAAATTCTCTCTCACTTCAATCAGTATTCTCCCATACACTTTTCCTACCACACTTAAAAGACATATACCTCTATAATTCCCACATTCCATCTTATCCCCTTTCCCCTTATACAGGGGGACCAAACAACCATCCTCCCAATCCTGTGGTACCTCACCACTCCTCCAACATATGTTAAATAACCTATACAGCCATTCCTCCACTCCCTACTCTCCCCCTGCAACATTTCCGGCCTCACATTCATCCAAGCCTGCAGACTTCCCTTTTTTTCCTTTATTCACGGCCCTAATAATTTCCTCCATTTGTATTTCATCCTCCCCCTCCCTCCCCCATTCATTCCCCAACCTCACCTCTTGCAAATCTTCCTCCCCTCCCCCACCCACTTCATTCAATAATCCACTCAAATACTCTCCCACCCTTCCACCCTTTTCCTCTCTCTCCCCATTCACTCCCATCTCCTCCTTTTTAATCCTCTCCCCAACCTCCTTCTTCTTCTCCTTTTTCTATTCACTCTTCCAGAACATCTTCCTTCCTGATTCAAAATTTTCCGTCACTTTCTACACCACTCATTTTTGCTCTTCTCTCTTCTGTCCTCTCTCTTCCACTGCCCTCTCTTTGTTTTTAATTTCTAACCCCTTCTATATCTCTCTCCCAGCTTTCCTCTCTCTCTCCTACTTCCCAACCATTTCACATAAGCCTCTTTTTCCTTTTCACCACTCCTCCTTCACCTCCTCTATCTCCACCATTCACTCCTTTCCTTCTGCTTGCAAACCCACCCTTTTACTCCACATTACCCTTCTAGCCTCTTCACATACCGTCTCTTTGTGAATCTCCTCCACTCCACCTCCCCCCCATCTCTGCCCTCTCTGGGTCGCCTCCACTCCATCCTCCTGTTCCCTCTCCTAAACTCACTCTTACACACTATCTCCAATTTTCCACCTTAATTTCTACTCTCCTCTTTTCTCCCCTTTCCCTAACCATCATCTCTCCTCCCACCCTTATCCTAGCAACCACCAAATAGTGATCCGATATCCCTCTCCCCGCCCCTCTAAATACATTTACATCTAACAATCTGCCTCTAACCTTCCCATTTACACACACATAATCCAGTACCGCCCTCCCCCCCGTTATCTCTCACTCTTCCATGTATACTTATGATTTTCCCTTTTTTTTGAACCAAGTATTCCCCACTATCATTTTTCACATAACTCTAACAGACTTTCTCCATTAACATTCCTCTCCCCTACCCCAAATGGTCCCATTATTCCCCACCTCCTCCCTTCCCCACTTTGCATTCAAATTCTAATAGGGACAAATTTTTATCATTTACCCCAAAACTTTCCCAACACTCACTCAACTCACTCCAAAATCTTTCTCTCTCCTCCTCCCTCGTTCCATTCACTGGTGCGTATGCACATATAAAAACCCACATTTCCCCCCCGAATTTCACTTTTACCCACATTATCCTCGAACTCACCTGGCTGCACACCCTTACCTTATCCCATACCTCTTTCCTCATAACTATTCCCACCCCTTCCCTCCCCCTCACTCTCCCGTTCTCCCCTGATATCATACCCTTGTATTTCCCAAAATCCATCTCCCTCTTTCCCTTCAGCTTAGTTTCCGTTAACCCTAGCACATCCAACCTTTTTTCTTCAAACATTAACCCCACTTCCTCCCTCTTCAAATCCTCGTTTACCCCCCTCACGTTCATACATCCCACTCTAATTACCTCCCTCCTCCCCATCTTTTCCCTTCTCCTATATACTATACTCGCTCTGGCTGCACGCTTTGTGGGACCCCCCCCAACACCTAAGGCCACCACCCCGCTCACTAAATATACCCACAATAATACCCGTTAACACCTTATTTATCTATTTATCTATTTATCTATCTTATTTATCTATTAAATCCTAAATTACTTATTTAAAATTCTTTAAAATCCCCACATATACTAAAAAATTTAAATGTTTGTTAAAAATACATACACTACTCAATTTATTTATTAAAAACTTTATTTAATTATTTAAAATTCTTTAAAATCTCACATACTAAGAATTAATATTTGTTAAAAATAGATAATAATTATCTCCGAGATTACAAAACTACTCCCAAAATTTTTTTTTTTTTTTAAACTCTTCCTGTTGTATTCGACAGCAATTTATACACTTTATATTATAAAAATACATAAAACTTCTTTGTAAGAACATAAAACCTTTCCACAAATTTACAATACCGGCACTTAACTCCTCCCAAATGGTCTCGACTGACGAATATTTTTAACCTAGTTTTAAGTGAGCTTGAATAAATTATTTTACTGTAAAGTTTTGTTTTTCTAATTTTTTTCTTTTTTTTGTTTTGTAAGAGTTTCTTTATATTTCGTTCCTTTTATTCACGCTTTCCTCCTAATTGAGTGATTGCTCTGTACTTTCTTCTTTACCTGTCTCCTGTATTTGTACTGTTTCTAAGTAGATAATTACTGCATATACAAATTGAGAATTTTTCAGATATAACGTTGAGTCACAGAATCTTGCACAAAACCTTTATATTAATCACCAACACTAATAACTTTTCATCAGTTTTGGCCGACTAGCAGACTTTCTACGAAAGGTTGGTTACCTTAGGAGTCATCCAAATTTTTCCATTCGTCGGATCATATCACATAATTTAATTTAGGTTCACTTTCGACATTGAAGTAGCTACGAACATCATTATCATAGGCTTCCTCATATATATTCAATAGTCATCATAAACCAAACAGTAAGCAAGGAAATCTCCACTACGAGGAAACTTTTAGCATTAATGCGAAGTCAACACCAATATAACAAAATTTTAGCTTATCAAACGGAGCTAAGCAGAAACACGTCTGCACGCTACGAGCTCTGAATATATATATATATATATATATATATATATATATATATATATATTTTATATTTAATATATATATATATATATATATATATATATATATATATATATATATATATATATATATATATATATATATATATATATATATATATATATATATATATATATAATCAATGTAATTTTAAATTTGAAATCAACTGTCAAAAAATAGTTAATCTAGTATTAGTTTTAATTGTATAGGTTGGTTACTCTTTTTATTCACCTATGATTTAAATATGGAGATCAAAACTAAAGATATACACCAAGAGCTAGTTATAATTTTAATTGTCAATACTTACCCTATATTGGAAGCTGAAGTTCCACACCAAATTGAAATTTCTCTCATCAAATGGGAAGGTGATAGAGCAAGTGCATGCCTCTTTTTGTGACTTAGCCTGTA
>JABUQX010134403.1:0-5000 GCA_015478945.1 Trachelipus rathkii | reverse complement strand
ATCTTTCCAAAGGAAGGATTCGACGTTGAAACCGAAGACGGAGTGCCAAATCTCGCGATCCAATTATATAGAAAAGCCTGAGCAATGGTCTCACTAGAAGTATCTCGAAGAGGGATGGCCTCGACCCACCGGGTGTAGCGGTCAATGCAAGTGAGAATGTGGGTGTAGCCGTTAGAAGAAGGTAGAGGACCAACTAAGTCTATGTGGACTTGGTCGAAGCGTTGACCGGGAGGAAGAAATTGCTCGACAGGAGCGTTAGTATGCCTATGGACTTTAGAACGTTGGCAACTAAGGCACTGTTTAGTCCATAGCTTAACGTCCTGGAGGAGGGACGGCCAGACGAAATGTTTGCCGATCTTAACCTGCGAACCTTTTACACCCGGATGCGAAACATCGTGTATGGTGTGAAAAACCAAACGACGCATGGATGTAGGGACGACAGGACGAGGAACACGAGAGGACATATCACAGAGAAGTGGGAAAGGAAAACCGAAGACTTCCACACTCTGAATATCGAAGGTGGAATCAGCCGGGAATGTATATTCTATTCCAGCTCCTGTAGGCGACATCTCTTTGGTAGTTTGGAAAGAAGGGAAGAGAGAATGCATTGTGATACGAGAAAGGTATCACTAAGGCATGTTCTCAGCAACCCTCGACATGGCGAATATCGGTAATGGAATTGAGCAAATAAATTCAAGTTGACGGGCTCACGTGGGATGGCTTAACTGTAGAGGCATTGATGGCAAGAGTGATGGGTGGTGATCAGGTAAGAATATGAAATTCTCGCCCCTCAATAAAATAGCGAAAGTGTTTGATGGCGAGATAAATGGCCAGCAATTCTCTTCCGAAAGCACTGTACCGAACCTCGGGAGGTTGGAGTTTCTTAGAAAAAAATGCTAAAGGAAGCCACTCACCATCAAGAAACTGCTGTAGAACAGCGCCCACCGCATAATCCGAGGCATCGGTATGGATCCGAGTTGGTGCGGTAGTAGATGGGAAAACGAGGAGGACGAAAGAAGTCAGGGCTTTCTTGATGGAGGTGAAGGCATGGCGGGCCTCGTCGGTCCAGTCAACGGTGACAGAGGCCGAAGAACCTTTCCGAGAGGGCTTGAGAAGTGAGTTAAGAGGGAGGAAAATAAACGCAGCACAAGGGATGAATCTACGGTAAAAGTTTGCCCTTCCCATAAATCTCCGGAGTTGACGCAGTTTCGCAGGCATGTGAAAAAACGGATGGCAGAGACACGGTCATCGAGGGAACGGACACCTCGGAAGATAATTTGAGGCAAGGAAGGGTTAGTGAAGAGCACCGAACACACATTTCAATGTATTGACCCACATGCCATACTCAACAAACTTTGTGAACACTTGGCGGAAATGAGAGATGTGCTCCTCCGGAGAGGAACTAGCGATGAGTAGGTCATCGATGTAAGCGAAGGCAAAAGGCAAACCGCGGAGAATGGAATCGATGAAACGTTGAAAAGACTGAGCAGCTTTACGAAGGCCGAATGGGTTAGGTAGAAATTCAAAAAGACCAAAGGGAGTTATTACAGCAGTTTTGTGAACGTCAGCAGGGTGGACGGGAATTTGGGAGAAGGCTTTCACAAGATCTATTTTGGAAAAATGTTACATCCAGACAGATTAGCGGTGAAATACTGTATGTGAGGAACATGGTATCTATCTGGAAGTGTGATGACGTTAAGGCATCTATAATCGCCCGTGGGGCGATAGTCACCGTTGGGTTGTAGCACAAGGTGAAGAGAAGAGGCGTAGTCGCACTTTTAAGGACGTATGATGCCCTGCTGTAGCAGAGTGTAAACTCCAGCTTAGCAGCTTAAGTTTGTAGGTGCAAGACGACGTGCCTGCTGAGAGAAAGGAGGTCTCCCATTCGTCTCGATGTGGTGAATGATGTTATGTTTAATTTCCGAGAAGGTCGAGATGGGAGAGACAAGATCGGGAAATTCAGAATACAAAATGGATTCGAAAGGGGAAGTACCGGAAGGAAGGTGGATACCACTTATGGAAGAAGTGGCACGAATACAGGAAGAAGGGAACTGAGTCTCGTAGTCAATTAAACGGTCATGGTGTAAGTCAACAAGGATATTGAAGTGTGAAAGGAAATCGACACCAATAATAGGAAGGTAACGTCGGCGAAGATAAAATTTCCAAAGAAAGTCACGCGAAAAGAGAGAGTTAAGATATGAGTTGCTTGAAACCATAAGTATGAATGATGGACCATTAGCGGCTTGCAAGGAACCCAAAGTTCTGCAGCACGGTTCTTCGCAAGGAAAGAAAGGCTAAAAACACTGAAGGAAAACCCGTATCGATGAGATTAGACAAGTGGTAGAAGGATGTAAACACAAAGAAGATTGGACGCTGATTAGCACGTCTTGCGACTTTATGACGAGGCAGTTGAGTTTAATTGTTATGCGCAGGGTTTAATGCAATTGCGGGTTTGGTCACCCCATCGCTGATGGTTAAAACATACTCACTGTTGGTTGTGCGTAGGAGATGTGGAATAGATTTGAGAAGGTGGCTGGGGTTGAGGTTGAAGGTGCGGTTGCGCGCAAATTGGCGAGATTGGGGTGAGGGGAAGTGACATAGAAACGACGATGCTGTGGAGGATGAAGAAACGAGGATGTGAGAGAAAGAGGGAGGAGAGGGAGAAGGGTAAAAAACTGGTAATAAGCAAGAGCAGCTTCAAGAGTGCCAATCCTATTTATTGAATCGAATATTGCATTTTCTGAAGTAATACGGGCTTCAAACGAAGCGGTATGTGCAGAAGGAGGTTAAATTATATTCGCTAAACCTTGCACCTGCGGGATATTGGGTAGCTGTGACCCTAGACCTAGTGGCAAGGTTGATACATAAAAGGCAACGAGTTGTATGTTCTGGGCCATAGGAGGCTTTGCCTTGACAATACTGTCTGCATATGCAGCGAGTTCGTGCAAATTATTATTAGGATCTACAGTGGAGAGCTAGAACTGGAGTTTGGCAGGAAGTTTTTGTAAAAATAACTGTCTAACAATATTAATGCAGGAACCAACAGGGGGGACCTCAAGTTGTCCTGACATATCGGACAACAAAGCTGTTGGTTGCCGGCCGCCAAGACTTTCATTTTTGAGTGATTGTTTTATCTTGTCTGAATCAGATAAACCTAACCTATCTAATAATTCATTTTTAAGTTCAGAATACGGCTGGTTGCTAGAGTGCAATCGATGTAACAGGTCTCTCAGACGTTGTAGGACCTTGACAGGCAAAATACTCAATGGTGCGAAAGCGCTCATTCTCAGTGGTAGCCTCCAATTGCAATTCTAGGAGTACAAAGGTCAAGTCAGGGTCATCTCCAATGAAGGAGTGTTTGCATTTTTGGAAGTTTGAGTCGGAGCCGATGTCGCATGAACATTTGTAAGAGTATCATCATTTGTAGGTGACATGTTAGCAAAATGATTAAAAAAATAACAGCTAAAAATAAGCCACACTGTGGGCAATAATCTGCCTAGCTAGCTATAACTAAATTAAAAATATTAAAAATATAAAAGAAAGGAACTCAAAATTATGCAAGCAGTGACCTTTGAGCCAAGGTATTATCCCTTTGTAATGGGAGGAGGAAGTGCTCCTGTAGCTCTGCTGCCATTTACAAGCAGGCCCCCATTGAAAATATGGTGTGTAAAAAATAGAAGAAACCTGTAGTAAGCCTTTTGAAGGTCTTGGAGGAGAGATGCAGCTGAAAAGATGTCGATGAAATTCGGGCGTTACCAGACGGAGGTGTCACCAGAATGTGGTTTGTGACCACATTGGAAAAGCGCGCACACAACAGTTTTCAGAGTTTAATCCAAATCAGAAGGCAAATGCAAAAACAAGAGCATTACAAAAAAAAAAAACTATATAAAAAATATAAATAGATATAATAATTGAAAATAAAAAATAGCAGCAGAATAATAACAATAATGAATTTATAAAAAAATATGAAGTTATTAGAACATGAAAAATAATTTGGCATTATTATATATTATTGGATATTACATTTTTGAAACTTAAAAATAATATAATTTTATAAAGGAATACTGTAAAAATAAATATACACTGTGGTATAAATTCAAACTTTTCACTGTAATATAGAAAACACTTTTTATGTAGTAAACACTTTTTAATAATTTTCTAAACACTAAAAAATATAAAAACTTAAATCTAAAAACTGCCCAAAAACTCACCCCGAGCTTAAACACAATAAAACACTTTCACAAAGAAAATAGCAAAAACAGTTGAGAATCAGGTTGCAAACAGGATGATGAAGACAGAGGCGAGACGAGGGAAGAAAATCATGGAGTTAGACACAAACTGCGACGACAATCGCTCAGAACGGAATAAAATTGAAAATGAGGGAGACTCGGTACTTAACATGGGAGTCAATGGAAAAGTATTTTAATCCCCTACGAACTTAGGCAAAGGAGAAAGAATTTTGTGGGGATAACACAAAATATTCAATAAAAACAAAGAGGTAAAAATTGTTTGCGGTGATAAAATTTGTTTTGACTGCAATAAAGGTGAAAATTGTTTATAATCGGATTAAAAAAAGTTGTATAGAAGTTGGACCTATCAAGACGGATAAGGAGAGAGAGCAACAATATATATATAACTTTTATTTGGACACCTGTTTAATATATAATATTTTATATAATATATAATATATTATATTATATTATATATTATATAATATATATATTATCTTAATTATATATATATATTTATATTATTAATTAATATATATTATATATTATATATATATATTATTATTATATTTATAATATATTATATATATATATATTAATATATTATAATATATATATTATATATATATAATTATATTATATATATATATATATTTATATTAATATATATATCACACAACATTTGGTAACGTAATTACGTACTATTTTACTGGGAACCCCCAATCTTAGGAGATTGCAGTATTCCAGTTATATATATTAATAATTATATTA
>JABUQX010134402.1:12500-22500 GCA_015478945.1 Trachelipus rathkii | reverse complement strand
ATACACACTTTACGACTATTATCTCCTTTTTAGAAATTTTTTGGAATCTGAGTCCACCTTCATTTAAAAGATATTTCTTTGATCATGAAGCACCAACTGAAAAAAATGTCAATAATTTAAGTTCCACCATAATACATAAGTTATTTTATCTTCCATGTCAAGCGAAAGAAGGCATTATACGACTAGTTTTAGAAAGCGCTACGCCGAAAGAGAAATCAAATATTATAAGAATATATGGAGTATCCATTTGCGTTTCAGCTTTAAAAGTTTGCGATCTAAGAACATGCGATTTGTTTATTGAATGCTGTATACGCCAAGAAAAAAGTATTATAAATTCCAGAAGAAACTTAGTTTATAATGGGGAATTTGTTATAAATTGAAAACCTTAATATTAAGTGATCAGTTGGATCAAGTTCATGTAATTTTGAATTGGGCTCTAAATGACAAAGAAATTAAAGAATTTATGCAAAAATATTGTCATCATCATTTTCGCCACATGAAATTTCTTTTTTAATTGAACACCCGGAAATCCTTGATAAAAGTCTCAATTGGATTTTGACATCGGAGGAAAGCAAAGAATGCAAGAAAAAAATATTTTTGAAATTTGGTTGCATTGCTGATTACTGTATGAAGAAATTCTGCGGAGATTTTACGTGTATTGATGATTATTTGCAATGTATTTTTACATCTGAAAAAGAAATCTGCGAGTATAAAGAATGTATAGCATTTTCAGGCATTTGTAATAGGGAGTTTGAGAGAGACTACTTTGAACTCAGCGAAGGTTTTGATAAGATTGAAAAATTCTTAAAATGGACCAAATTCTCTGATGAAAAACAGAAAGAGTTTAAAAATCGTTATGCCTTTAACGCGGCAGTTATTGATGATTTTAGTCGTGTCCTTGCTCAACAAAAATTTCATTGTATTGATGAATTCTTAGAGTGGACAGAATTGCCCAAGGTAAGAGTAAAATCCTTCAAAACTTCCTTATTGTTTTGTAACAAAACATGGTTATCTGTATGCCTTGATCTCTTCTTAATGAATAATAAGTCAGGTTGTGTTAATGGGATTATTAAGTGGGCTGAGTTATCCATTGAGGAGACTAAAGAATTTTACAAGATTATGTTGAAAAAACTCAATTTGAATGAATATCTTTTTAGGAAAAATGCCAAATTTGATGATATAAGATCTATTATCAGCGAATTACCTTTCTCAGAGAGTGAAATGAAAACTTGTAAGATGGATATTATTCTCAATAGCCCCTTCATTTTCGGAAATTATGTAATGGAAAGAAAGTGGAATGAAATTGAAAGACTTTTCAATTGGTTATTTCCTTCTAAAGCGGATATTTTATTTTTCAAGCATGAATATGCCTTGCATGTTTGGGAGAAATGTTTAATTACTTTAATTAGAAGGAAAAGATTTGATGACTTGGACACATTCCTCAGTTGGTTAGAATACCCTGACCAAGACCTAGAGAATTATAAATACAATAAATTTCATAGCATTTTATCTAACGAGCGAATTTTCCGAATATATGCAAGGACTTTGGTAGATGATAAAGATGGTAAGGGGGAACACCTGATGTTCTTGAATAAGTTCTTTAAAAAGAATATTACAAAGTTCAATGAGTGGAAAGAAGCTTTTCTTAAATGGTGTAATTCAAATAAAGAAAAACAAATTTGCTTTTATTGTGAAATTGCGTCAGATTTGGGCAATTGTTTATACTGTTGGATTTGTAAAAGTTTAAACCCAAGCCATAAAGATATTAAAGCTTTCAATGATATCATTGATAACTATATAATTAATATAAATAAGACCAAACAGAAACTCGAACTGACATCTGAGGAAAGCAAGCAAGTTGATCAAGAGTAGAATGGATTTATTTTATTCTTCTTGGAGGAAAAGGAGGAGGAGGAAGGAATAATATTTTGAAAAACACATAAATTAAACTCATCGAAAGCATTAACGGGAGCAAACTTCGGTCAACACGATCAGATCCAACACAATAGTATACAGAAAATACCTTCATCCCCTTTCTAAGCTACGCATCACCCACGTGGGCCCCCACAATATCAAAATCTAACAGTCATAAATTGGAAATCTTTCAAAATAAAGCAATCAAGACAATAACTGGTTTCCTTCCTGCCACATCATCCACCACCACCTAAATGAAACAAAATCCTTTCTATAAAAGTCCATCTTGACATGATAATCTGCCAACTTCATAGTAAATCACTCTCAGCATCACCCCTTCACCAAACGCTACGACAAACCCCTGACCCAGAGAGATGAATATTAAACCCACTTTCAAAGATATCCCTCCCTTGCAAACGACGACACAAAGCTCTTATTAGATTGTCTGACCTTGCCGTACATCAGACGCAACTTCAGAGTACTTAAACTAATAGATCTCTAGACCTGTAATGGTGGCAAGGTATCTCAGGGTTGTCCTCTCATAGGAAGGGTGCAGGGGGTCACAAAGTATATATATATATAGTTCTATATATATATATATATATCATATATATATATATATATATATATATATATATATATATATATATATATATATATATATATATATATATATATATATATATATATATATATATTTTTTTTTTTTTTTTTTTTTTTTTTTACCAGATTACCACCACTCACGGCCGGGCCCTTTTCAAGGAGGGGGCAGGAAAGAAAATACATGAAAACCCACCCAAGCCTAACGCAAATCTCTCAGATGAGTGCAGACGTGGGCTTTAAAGAAAATGGAAAATTAAATACAGTAGGAAAACAGATGATGGCAATTAGTTCCACAGAACAGAGGTGGCTGGAAAGAAGGAAGTACTACAACTAACGGAGTCTGGGATTTTCGATTCTCACGCAAAATTCATGAGAGAGCATGGCACCCCTTTGTATTACGAGAGGGCGACGCAGTGGAGGTGGGATGCGAGCGGCCAACTCCCCGAGCACCTACCGTTGTAGTACCTGTATAGAAAAGAGATAGTGCGCCAGGGTCGTCAGCAGGAAAAGAGGGACAAGAGAGTTTGAAAGTGGGGGGGACAGTTAATAAGTCTCTTAGCTTTAGACTCAACTCTATCCATTAGAAGGGTGCAGCCCCCCCAGATGTGAGAAGAGTACTCCAAAAAGAGTGAATAAGGCCCTTATATAACTGGAGGAGCAGAAGAAAAATTCTGCAACCTGAACAGAACTCCCAGCTTCTTTGAGGCCACCTTAGCAACCATTGTGATATGAGGTTTCCAAGATAATTTGTTGTTTATGTTCAGATCAAGAATGTTTATATTTTTCAACAGATGAGACGTTAGAACCGTCGAAGAAAATAGGAAAGTTAGGAGGTGTTTTTGAGAGGGAGATGTAAGGAAGTTGAGTTTTCAAAGAGTTGAATTTCATTAAGTTAAGACGACCTCACCGGGAAATCCCATCCAGATATGCAAGAATAGAATCGAAAGCTGAAGTCGAGAGGCAATCTAAAAGCAAATGAGGGAGCAGATTTGAAACGAGTGAAGAATTGAGAGTTGAGACATCGGTACAAGAGTGAACAGAGTTAAAAGTTTAGCTGAGGATCTGTGATGAGGAGTAAGAATAAATGTTGGAGATAAAACCGAACCTTGCAGGAACACCACAATTAACAGGAAAGGGAGGAAGAAGTCGCTCCATCAACGAGTGCTGATATGGAGCTAGTTTAGAAAGAAAACTTGACAAGAGTAAGCAAAGTGAAGGAGGAAACCCAAAGGAAGGGAGCTTGTAGAGCAGTGACGTGTTGCCAAACTCGATCAAAAGCCTTTGAAATGTCGAGCGCCACCACCCAATTCCCCCATAGTCCCTAAGGGCAGAAGACCATAAATCAATTAGATAGGATAGTACGTCACCAGTTGACCTCGAGCTTGGAAAGCCATACTGGTGATCTGGCGAAAGAAGGGAATGAGACTCAGATGATCCAGGAATGAGAGTTAAGAAGAGTTTCAAAGCTTTTAGATAGAATTTACAAAAAGTGAGGTTTCTGTATAGGACGGTAGTTAGAAGGATCAGAAAGTGGCTACCCTTTTCGGGATTGGTTGACAAATGCGAGCGACCAACACCGGGGAAATGTACTAGTATTAAGGCATAGAGAGTAGAGTTGAACGAGGACAGGCGCCAGCTCGGAAGCACACTCCCTCAAAACACGGGAGGAATGCCATCCGGGCCACTAGCCTTCCTGACATACATAGATCTCAGAATCCCATGCACCCGTTCATGCGTAATCACGGGAAGAGGCATAGGAAACCTGAGAGGAGAAGAAGCAGGAGGAGGGATGCCGGAATCGTCCAGGGTAGAATTAGAAGAAAAAAGGAGGCCGAAGAGATTAGCCTCTTTCAGTAGGAGAGTTAGCAACAGAACCGTCAGAGCGAATAAGTGGAGGAAAGGCAGATTTATAAAAGTTATTATAGATGTTTTTGGCAAGAGGCCGGAAATTTTTATCAGTATAATATCATATAGGTTGTCGCACTTTCTTTTAGTGAAAGTGAGCCTAGCCTGTCGAATAATATCCCTGCAACGATTCCGAGCAGAATGGAAATTAGTAAGAGTGATAGGAGAACGAGAGTTTTTCCATGCCCGATAGGCAATGTCTCTTTCCTGAATGGAGCGAGAACAGGCTCCATCGAACCATGGATTTTGTGGAGAAAAATGATTTAGTTGAAGATGGAATGAACCTGCTTTTCATACCCTCGGTGATTACAACCCCTACCTTTTCAGCAGTGAGCGAAGCAGCCTCCTCCGAGTCAAAGCAAGATTCACTCCAAGTATAGTTTGTAAAGAAACGACGCTAGGCAACCCAATCACTCCGATTAAAGTGCCAGAAAGTACGTTTGGGCATGGTGGAGCTGCTGGAGAAAAGTATTATAATTAAGAGCTACGAGATTGTGGTCAGAGTTACCGATAGGAGGGAAAATGGTGTATTTATATCGAGAAGGAGTAGTGGTGAAACATAAATCAAGCGTGTTCAAGAATTGGTTAGGGAGATCTGGGATATGTGTAGGTTCCTTAATTAACTATTCCAGATTGATGAGAATAGAATGTGTTTTGGCCTCCTCCTCCTGCATCAGTATGAGAGAGCCTCCAACCATTCAGTGATGTGTACATTGAAACCCCTAAATAGAGGATATCACATTTGATGGGAAGAAGTAACAGTCTCATGAGAAGTAGTAAGATATTCAAAAGAGGTGTGAAAATATGATATTAGTGGAGAGGTAGCAGAAACACAAGATAATGGTAGTAGTAGGGAGAAAGATTTTAACCATGAAACATTGGAATTTAGAGATTCAAGATTCTCGAGACGTGTACAGGAGTGCTAATGTTTACATAGGCACAGACCTACCATTTAGTCTGAAATTATAGAAAAGTTATAGTTGGAGATATTAAGTTTATTTGAAAAAGAATCCCCGTGTTAGCTGGGTCTCAGACAGTAATAAAATGTTAGGCAGAGAGTTGGGGCGAAAGATATTCCACAGATCTTCATGGTTAGCTAGCCACGGACGCCAGCAAAGTCAATAGAGAACCCCAGCCTGCGCCCACCACTACATCTTCTCTCCAGTCATTCAAACGGACACCCACGCAAATAAACACACACAATAATCGACTATACACACAGCCCACCCAAAAGCACACTGGATTGTTTTTATTAAATAAAACCAGCACCCACACAACAAACACACACACACACACACAAACACACAGATCTCGAACAGAAAATAAAATGATAAAGTAAAAATAAGCAAATAAAAATATTACACACCTAAATGAAAATTATTTAAATTATGTTTATAAAAATGGAAAACAGAAACTAACTAAATTAATAAGCACGGTGTGAATATGTAAAGTATATAAAACCTTAAAAGTTAGAATATCCACACACACACACACCGCACACCTATACAAATTTACGAACGTAAATGCTAAAAGCCGTATGTAAATTAAATACGTAAAATTTAAAAAGCTAAAAGTAAAACACTAAAAAACTTATCTTAATTAAGGTTCCGGGTCGTGCGAAAGATTAGGTTATATGTATTTCCATCTGAAACCTCTTGAAGGCGTTTAATCGTAAATATTTGTTTTTAACTAAAACTAATATACTAATATGATATTAAAATACCGATGCATTTAAAACAAAATTAAAACATCACTCCAATAGCACAAATTAAAAACAAAACACTATCACACAGAAGAGCAAGCACGAACACAACCTTTCACTTTGAAAACAAAAATATATATATAAAATATATATATATATATATATATATATATATATATATATATATATATATATATATATATATATATATATATATATATATATATATATATATATATATATATATATATATATATATATATATATATATTTATTTTACAGTTAACACGACACACTCACGCGCAAAGCTCCTAATCTAGAGGGGTGTGTCAATTTTTGTCTGAGCAAGAAGGAGCCAAGAAGAGGAGTAACACACACTCAGACGTCCGACCAGTGACGAACCTGGGTCTTTCGCTTTTGGGTGAGTGCTCTAACAGCTGAGCTACCGGGACGTTATTTTGGTGCTTGATCCATTCCTTGACCTATGAGCCGACTCCACCGAATGTCCATTCTTATCTTCTTATAATAAAATGACTAAATCCCAAATGATGTTGGTCCATTTATTAATTTAATTAACTTTTATGTCAAAAAGAACCAAGATTAAAATTTTTGTGCTCCTCCATTATATTAAAATAGATTTTAATTTTTTAATTTTTTTAAATTTTATAAAATTTTGTAACTACTATTTCTAAAAAGTTTCTTCACAGTCTGAACAAATGTTCTCTCAGGAACCATCTCCTTCACCAGCATTCAAACTTCTAATCCCTGATCGATGCAAGCTCTTGTGTTTCTTGGTACTCTTCTCTTATTCCTTTCTTCTAAATCTTCTCTTTTCTTTTTCCACTCTCTTTTAATGCGTCCGTTCTCCACCGCAGTCGGCTCATATATTAAATAAACAATATATATACTATATATATATGCTATATATATATATATATATATATATATATATATATATATATATATATAAGAATAGCAACTATCTATATATATATATATATATATATATATATATATATATATATATATATATATATATATATATATATATATATATATATATATATATTTTTATTTTTTTATTTCTTCTCTGTTTTGCTGCAACAAGATCCACTTCTATGAGAAGCGGGCAATATCAAGATATTTCATCACCACCGTAAACCTGGCCTGAGATCTGTTAAAGAAAGTGTATCAAAGTTGTGTCTAATGTTCGTTAAGTCAGAGCAGTCTAATAAGAGATATTTTGTGTCGTAGTTTGTCTGGGAGGGACATGTTTGACAGTAGTGGGAGGGTATATTATTAATTTTAAATTTGAATTCTTGAAGGGAGGGATGGTACCCAGAGCGGAGATGGGGCAACATTACTGCTAGGTAAATGTTTGATTATCTTATGTCTGGGGTAAGTAATGAATAAAGAATTATTGAGGTGATGCGTTCATTCTGTTGGTGGTTATCCACTCTTCTGGTTGGTTTATAAATTGTTGTATTTCTCTGCATGTTGTATTTGTAGAAGAATCTTGAGCTGTGATTGTTAAATCGTTTGTATAGTTATAAATTTTTATGAAAGAAGATGTGGTAGAGCTGGTGAAGGGATGATACCCTGAGGGACCCCGTTTTATAATTTGTATGTACAGGAGAAGTTCTGGTGTCCTTGTATGACTAGTCAGTACGATGACAATGATATATATATATATTATTATATATATATATATATATATATATATATATTATTATTATATATATATATGATAGTATATATTATATATATATTATATATATATATTATTATTATTATATATTATTATTATTATTATTATTATATATATATATTATTATATATTATTATTAATATATTATATATAGATATATATTATTATTACATATATATATATATATATATATACATATATATTATATATATATATACACAGATTGCATATGTGAAAATGGTTGCTCGTTTGGAAGATCTTTGTGCGTTTAAGGTTGCCATTTTACACGCAAGTGAGCAAGATGTTAAAGAAAAAATTTTTAGTCTGTTGCAGTCGGATACCAAAAATCAATTTGATTTTGAAGATGTTGATGACTCTTGGTACCCAGAGGTGAAAAGGAAAGTATGGGAGACATTGAAGAACTTTCATGTGTTCAGAGATAAAATCCCAATATCTTTAATTATTTTTTGTTTAATGCAATCTGTAAAATGGGCAAAATTTCATGAGAAGAAATTTGGCTTGCCATTTAAATATGGTTATTACTTTCTTAGAAGTTCCTTTTTTACATCAAATGGAATGATTAACAAGGAATTGGCGGCAAAGGTGTTGGTAAATGATACAGAATTAAGTTCTTCATTTAGATTTTGTATTGCCTGTTATTACTCTTTAACAGATGCCCCTGCCTTGTGGGAACAACTTCCTGAAAATGAGAGACCAATTATCAACAAAGGAAAATATGAAAACCGTATTGGGATTGGAGGGGACAATGAAATGGTCACTTTTTGGTCTTATTTCCTTTGGGGGAAGCACCATTATTTATTGAAAAATAAAAAATGCTCATTTCGGGTATATAAATTTCAAATGGCGGTCCTTAACCACAATGAGGTTGCAACTCAAAAGTTTTGGAAATACCTAAACAAGGCTGAAAGACGTAAAATGATTAGGTTTTGTTGGGATGAATATTTAAACAAGCTATCAGATAATAATTGTATTAGGGGTCGTCATTCTGTGGGATTTCAGTTTTATTTTGAACCAACATTAGATTTGATAAGGTTTTTACTTCTAAGATCAGATAAGACCGAGATTGAGTTACTAGTTTCCTTAGCTAAGCCCACACCGGTAATGACGTTACTTTATCACTTCTTACATTGGCCTTATCAGGATATGCTAATGCGAACGGTGAAGGAACTTTGGAAAACACCTGTAATTTTCGTAAATTATATTTTTAATGAGTTATTTCGATGGATAGTGAGTTTTATGTGCCACGAACTTTCATATACACTTTACGACTATTATCTCCTTTTTAGAAATTTTTGGAATCTGAGTCCACCTTCATTTAAAAGATATTTCTTTGATCATGAAGCACCAATTGATAAAAATATCTTTGTAAATTGCACCATAATACATAAGCTATTTTATCTTCCATGTCAAGCGAAAGAAGGCATTATACGACTAGTTTTAGAAAGCGCTACGTCGAAAGAGAAATCAAATATTGTAAGAATATATGGACTATCCATTTGCGTACCAGCTTTAAAAGTTGGCGATCTAAGAACCTGCAATTTGTTTATTGAATGTTGTGTACGCCAACAAAAAATTATAGATTTCAAAAGGAACTTAGTTTATAATGAGAGAATTTGTTATAAATTGAAAACTTTAATATTAAGTGATCAGTTGGATCAAGTTCATGCGATTTTGAATTGGGCACTAAATGACAAAGGAATTAAGAAATTCATGCTAAAATTGTCATCATCATTTTCGCCTGATGAAATTTCTTTTTCAATTGAACACCCGGAAATCCTTGATAAAAGTCTCAGTTGGATTTTGACATCGGAGGAATGCAAAGAATGCAAGAAAAAAATATTTTTGAAATTTGGATGCATTGCTGATTACTGTATGAAGAAATTATGCGGAGATTTTAAACGTATTGATAATTATTTGCATTGTATTTTTACATCTGAAGACGAAATTTGCGAGTATAGAGAATGTATAGCATTTTCAGGCATTTGTAATAGGGAGTTTGAGAGAGACTACTTTGAACTTAGCAAAGGTTTTGATAAGGTTGGAAAATTTTTAAAATGGACCAAATTTTCTGAGGAAAAACGTAAAGAATTTAAAAGTCGTTATGTCTTTAAAGAGGAAGTTATTGATGATTTTAGAGATGTCCTTGC
>JABUQX010134402.1:0-7500 GCA_015478945.1 Trachelipus rathkii | reverse complement strand
CACGATTTCACACAGAATTATCCACAAATGCAATTGTTTAGATTTGTGTATACAGAGCAAAGGTTATAAATTCCAAAAGGAAACTTAGTATAATCGAGGCGGAAAGTTTTATAAATGAAAACTTAAATCATTAAATGATCAGTTCGGTCAGTCGCTGTAATGTGAATTGGGCACTAAGACAAAGAATTAAATGATTCATGCACAAAAATTGTCATCATTCCATTTTCGCCCCATGATGCAATTTCTTTTTTAATTGAACCACCCGAAATCCTTGATAAGTCTTCAATTGGTTTTCGACATGGAGGCAAGCAAAGTAATGCAGAAAAAAACTATTTTGCAATTTGGTTAGATTGCTGCAATACTGTCGAGAATTCTGCGGAGATTTTAATGTATGATGGATTATTTGAAATGGGTATTTACGTGTGAAAGAAATACTGGCCAGTATAAGGAAGTATAGCATTTTAGCATTTGTATAGGGAGTTTCTGACTAGACTGCTTTAGCAAAGGTTTTGATAAAGTTGAAAAATTCTTAAAATGGGCCACATCTCTGAGGAAAACGTAAAGAATTTAAGTCTTTATGTCTTGAAAGAGAGATGATTGATATTACTATGTCCTTGTCGCAAAAATCTCATTGTATTGATAATTACTTTCAACTGCATTCAATATGCCACGCAAACAATACAAATTCAAAAATAATTGAAATTGCCGAGAGAGAGATTGAAAAATACTTCAAATATTCTTAATGAAAAAGAATTAAAAAAGATATAAATAAATATATACTGCATAAAATTATCCCGGTTGAGAGATACAATAAAGAATTTTTACATGATTATGCTTAAAGACTCAATTGCCAGCAACTACTTATTAGATAAAAAAGCCAAAGTTGAATGATATAAAATATGCATCAATCGAATTACCTTTGTCACCCTGAGGAAGATGAAACTTTGTAAAGATATACTAATTTGTGCTAGATTAGCTTCCACGTTTTTGGAAATTATGTAAAGAGAGGACGTGCGGATAATGGAATCCTTTTAAATTTGGTTTGCTTTTCTAAAGCAGATATTTTGTTTTATCATAAATCTGCCGGATGTTGGAAGATATCGTTTCATCTTCTTAAATTACAGATAAAGATTCGATACTGGACCGAAATTACATCAGTTGGCACCTAGACTATCCTGGCCCAAAGGAAAATGACCGAATTCATTATAGAATATATAGTAGCATTTTACTCTAGAGCATGCAAGTTTTCGAATATGCAAGACTTTGGTTTTAAGATGATAAATGGTAGGATGAAAAACCGGATATTCTCTAGAATAAGTCATTTAAAAAGATAATTAAAGTTCATTGAATGGAAAGAAAAGCATATAAACTTACTATATTTGCATATCGATTTATCGGTATTGTTAAAATTCCGTCAGATCTTGGGCAATGTTTATTACTGTCGATTTGTATATAAAAGTTTTAAAAGCCCAAGCCATAAAGTATTAAGCTTCCACATGACATCATTGATAAACTCATTAATTTAATATAACATGACCAACGAAACCGAACTGACCGCCTGATGAGCAGCAAGTCGCTCAGGTAGAATTAATTTATTTTAATCATCTGGAGAGAAGAGGAGCGAGGAGGAGGAAAGAATATATTGTGAATGGAAATATTAAACACCTCATATTATAGTGTAAATAATTTAAATAAAGTTCAGACTAATAATCTAAATAATAATATTCTATATAACTCGAAACTTAATCATTAAACAGTGAAATACATCACTACACACCAGACGCCACAAAATCATAATATAAATTAAATATTAATATAAATAATAATCTATATATTATATATATATAATATATATATATATTATAACTATATATAGTCATAATATATATATAGATTCTATATATATATACTATATATATATTAATATATATATATAATATTATATACTAGTAACCTGTCTGTCTTACTTTGTTCTTGATAATGCTAGTGAACCTCATGGTCGGAATAAGAAGTTAGATCTAAAGTTTCTAATGTGTTCAGATGGACATCTTACGGAGGCATGTAGTAGTGAAAGAATTGATAAAATGATGAATGACCGTATTAGAGAGTTGATGTGGTGGAAAGAAAGGGGTAAATGAAGAGGAATAATGAAAGGTTGTTGAGATGTTTGCAGTCATTGTGGAAAGGAAATGAATGAAATCGGTTGGTTAAGCGGGATGTATAGCTGGAGAGTGTGTTGGGCAAAACCGACCGTCTGGGGACCGAAGGAACGTGGATTGAGTCGGTGAATGATTGTGAAGAGAGAAATGTTGAAGTTTGAGCAGAAGGCGAAGATAAAGGTGCAAATTGCTGCGAGAGAATGGGGTTTGTATGGGGCATGGTTGTGCCCACCTGGCCAGGGATGAACCCTCAATACATTGACGACATACCATAGTGAGGTCCGTCGCCGGTCCTATGATGCTCAGGCTGGGATTTCTGTCTGTTGACGAGCTCTACTAATTAGATGTACAGAGGGTCCGGTAAGGCTGCTCTTCTTTTTCGCACGCTTTGTCATGTATCTCACTTATAGCTTTCTTTTCGATGCTTGCCCAGCCCTTACCCCCATTCTCATGGGCAAAGAGGAGTGAAAGAAAGAATCATAATATATATATAAATATATTACTTATATAAATATATATACTAATAATATCTATATATAAATATTTATATATATATGATAATATTATATATATAATATAATATACTGTATTATTATTTCCTTCTTTTCCCCAAGACGTGCTAAAGGTGGCTTGACAATTAGACATAAAAGAGAAGTAGCCTGATAGATAATACCAAGTCGAAACGAAGCCCACCCTTCCGCCCCCTCTAATACCTATAGTGAGAACTCGTCGCCAGTCAAGAAATCCCCTAGAGTCTTCACTTGACGTCGACGGCTCCTCACTTGGGGCAGTTATCGTCAAAGTGTAGGGTCATCTCCTGGCCAGGTGAGGCCACATATCATGCCCCCTCACAAAACCCGCCATTGACTCCTTTATGCCCTTTACTTCTCGCCTCTGCCAAACTCACATTTCTTCCTTCAGACATTCTTTTACTGATCAATCACTTTCTCTTCAGTTCGGCCTGTTCGCATCCCACACCCCCATATACATCCGCTTACAATCCGGCTGTCAATTACTTCTTTTCCACATGCCAAACCATCTAACGTACTTTCATTTATTTCTTTCATTTACCCCTTTTTTCCACACCACCTAACTCTCTAATACGTTATCCTCATTTTATCATATCCTTGTCCGACTAACACCCCTTCAGATTGTCATTGAAACACAATTACTTTAGAATTCTATACCTCTTTTTCCAGACCATAAGTCTCACTACTATACTTAACACTGGTAACACCATACCCTCATGAAAGACCCAAGCGCCTCAAAAGACTTAGTCCTTTTGACATCCACCAACGATTTAATTGCACCAGCACCATTTCCTGCATTCACAAACTTCTCCTACGAACTCTGTATCATCTCACGTTCCCTTTTATCCAACTATTATCCTCACAATACTTTCACTCAGACACTTGATCAGCTGCTCACAATCTAAATAACTTCCCACCGTAGACTGTCCTCCACTCACACATAACTTCACTCTTTTCTCATGTTTACTTTCAAACCCCATCCTTTTACATACCTGCTCAATCTTTTCCAATCCTCCAAACTCTCTTCAGATTCCACCCAGCCCAAAACCCAAATCCGCCTAATATTATATGTAGAGGCTACCATCACACTCAACCTCATTCTCCTTCATTCTTACCACCATTTCCTGGCCACCCCGATCTCTAGTTACTCTTTCATTATCCGTCATATCCCATGCAACCCACGTGAGCATAACACATCCCCCGCCTCCTCCGCTCATTATATTGAAAACCAGAGCCCTTTGACACCATTTAATCTCACACACGCTTCACTATCGTCATGTATACATTTTGTTCCATTCAGACCCTACCACCAACACCTATTATTATCTACACCTGCTATAGGCTTCCCTATTAATTTCCTATCACTACGCCGTTGCAATCCTATAAACACACTATAATACAATTCTCATTCGTTCTTCCTCTCATTTTTGTCATTTGTTTCAATGTGAAAGATTTGATCCACACTCCTCTACCCACTCCTAAACGCACCTTTGTTTTCCATCAGTCCTATCAGTCACTTTACGCACTCTTTCAACCAACTTACCAGCATATATCTTCCTAACAACACTCAATAAACTAATCTCTACTATTTACCTCCTCCTTGCTAATGACCTCATCCCCAAATACCTTCCGTCTTGCACCATCAAACACCAACACATTCACTATCACCTCTTCATTCACTTGTTAACATACTTACTACAGATTCTCGAAGTGTTTTTCCACACTCCCCTCACATCCATCTCATCAGTAACGAAAGCACCATCCATTCATTATTCTAAGCAGGTCCTCTTTTCATTCTTATACTTTCGCGCTTCCTTCCAGAAGAGCCCTTCTATTCCTTGTTCACGTCCTCATTCATCCTTGCTTCCAAACCTGTTCATCTTACCTCTTCCTTTCCCTATGATATACACTTCTTTAGTATTCTTCTTTTCCCCCGCTCACTTATATAATTATCCAAATCATCTTTCTTTAGGCAACTTCGTCACTTGGCTTTATTACATTCTCAACCACGCTTTTTTTTTTTTACCGTTTTAACCACTTTGCATCACCTCTTACTTCCACCCTACATGTTAACCATTTTACATTACCTCACTTTAGGCACATATACCACAACTCCTTGTGCACTACTAACAATGCTGTCCTTCATTTGCTCCAGATTTCTGTGTTTCACTTGTTCACATCAACTGATATTACTTGCAGTGCTCTTAGATACTTATATCCTTATTGACACCTTGTTCACTTAATTCCACTCTTATTCTACCAACTTCTTCTCTATCACCTTCGTCTCAATCAAAGCCCCACTCAACTTAATTTTGAATGGGTCCTTATATGATTCCGATAATCCCAATCCTAATCCCCCTACCACTGATGTTAACATCAAACATCCTTCAACATCCTTCACCAACACAAAATCAACAATCATACTTTTCACTTCGAACCATCCACCTACACCAACTTAGTCTACTCCATGGATCACTCTAATGTTTAAAGAAAAGTCATTACTTTAACACAACACACACACACCCACACGCACACGCACACGCCACAAAATCGCCAAAGACGAGAAGCCACTCAACCTATGAACTGCCGTCCTCCATCTCAATTATTCTCCACACCTCAAAACACTCGTATTCCATTCTTTCTGATCACCTATCCAACTTACGGTCCCCCAGACCCATAGTCATATCTGAAGTCCTATCAACCCACCAAAATTATCATTCAGAATTACCCCGAATAATCCGTGCCTCTTCACACATTCCTCAAGATGGACCAACGTCACACACCACACAATACCTTGCCTTTTCAAACTTAAATCAATACCAGTAGATTCAAATATCACATCACATAAAGATACCATAGCCTCTGTTACCCACAAGTCCACTTCAATCAAAAAATGCAATCCTTCTTTCCCCCTTCTCAATTCCTTTCCCACACTCAGCCACACCCACAGATATCTCCACACCACACGCAATCATTTCACGTTTCCTTTCATCTTTGTTTCAGTCACAGCGGCAATCACAATTTGCCCTTTGCTAAATACATACACCACCTCTCTGTGCTCTACCGCTCAACACTTTTTCTTCCTACATCTCCATTACCCATACTGATGTGCATACAATTTCGCCGAAAAATTAGAAGGCCGTTTACGGGCGATCCGAACGCCATCTCCGAGGGGCCCGTGCAGCAGCATATAAAAAGCAAGACGAGTAACAGTGATACGTGGCGCAACCAACCCACTCCACACGGTCCTTACGTCGCCTTCTAGACACGCAGGACATATGATATGAGGCATTCTATTCTCCCATCACACTAGGGATGTATAACCAGTAGTAGGCGATGTCTGTAAAGATGTTTCTAGAAGGGGGTTAGCAGACGCTTAAGTACTGGGCAACGATATGTGGACATTAAATGTGGCTTAAGATGATGCCTGGTGCATATGGTGTATGAAGAAAATGAACGGCAAAGAAGAAGGCGAACAATTACCAACTGGGAGTAATTCAATCGCGCGAGTATGCGCTATACTTCCCTCTATTATTTAATATAAATATATATATATATATATATTATATATTTATCATTATATATTATATTATATTTAGATATATAATATAATATAATATATAACTATACTACTATATATATACTTATTGTGTGTTTTACATCTATTTAAACAAATTACTCCCACACTTGAAACAAATGAAATTGAGAAAATGAGAAAGACGAAGAAGAATAAATATGTATTTCGGTTGTGGATTTGTGCAGAGGCGCTTATGATAGGCATTACAGGAAGCTCTGTGGCATGTGTAGTGAATATAAATGTTTGAGGGTCTGGAATTAACAGCAAAAACCGTTCGTTTTTTTTTAAAAAAAACACGTATTTTTTTTAAAAAACAATGCAAAGATTTTTGGTTTTTATTTGTTTTTTTTTAAATATTGATTTTATATAATAAACCTTTTGTTTTAGGAGTTTAGCCATAAAATACAGTTACCAATAAAAGTGGAGTAGGGAATATACCATATATACAAGTAGATTTTAGTGTTAATAAAATTTTCATGGCATTATATAAAAGATAAATTATACATCTATCACAATGATTAATATTTTCTTACTATTATTATTTTGATTATTATTATTATTATTAATTATTTTTTATAATATTATATATAATAATATATATACTATATTATTATTATTATAATATCTATAAGTATAGTATATATATATTATCATAATAGTATAGTTTTTATTACGTATAATATATATATATATAGATATAATATATAATAGTATATATCATATTACTTATTATATAATATATACTCATATATATTGTAATAATATATTAATATTACGTATTATAATTACTAATATATTAATATATTATCTATAATATATAATTTAATATCATATATACATATATGTATAATTTATATATATATATAAACCGCCATTATATATATCTTTTACAGATATACTATACATACATATATATATATTAAATATATATTATTATATATATAATAATATCATTAATATATATATATAATATATATATAGTTTTCATTACCTGTTTCGCCCAGACTGGTGGTGGTGCCTAACACAAGCATCAGAAAGAACGCAGCTAGCAGATATGACAAGACAGTTGAAAGACAATCCGCCAGGCCTGTACCCACTCCTGTCCATTATTAATGTAAAGACTGGTCGCAGTCAGGAAAAATCAACCATATAGCTACGGGACTGGACGACCCTCAGCCATGGTAAGCATCAGGTAAGGTTCTCCCTTGACCCAGTTGCGCCACTCTCTCTCCAG
>JABUQX010134401.1:22500-31810 GCA_015478945.1 Trachelipus rathkii | reverse complement strand
CATTCCCGAACTACAGGTTTAATTCTCGTGGTTTAGTGTTTAACCGTTTAGGCGTTCATTCAGCGTTCGACCTTTGGCGTTGCAACTAATTGCGCCGCTTCATTCAGGCATTCCTTAACTGATTCAATTCACTTTCTATATATATATATATATATATATATACGGCCCACTAGGGGGCTCGAGCCGACAGTGTTTCGGAATACGCGGCGGCGGCGGCGGCGGCGGCGGCGACGCCGGCGGAACCCTGGCGGCGGCTGCGCGGCATATATATATATGAACAAGTCTGCTTTGACCTGTTTGGCTTTTCTGCGTTATTAGGTAGGACGCCTGTTTAACATTATCGGGATCTGAATGTAAAACGCTTCAGCGAGATCTGGCGCAGCGTAAAACAGAAATCACCGGAGGTCTGCAAGCTGTTTGAATTTATAGTGAAGAAGAGGTGACTGCTGACGATAGTGAGCGCGGCGGCGGTCTTAGACAATTTTTAGACATTTACCCAATCAGGGATGCCATCGCTTGAGTTTTTTCTCAAGTTCTTGAGTTTTTGGCATTCATCTTGAGTACTTAAGTGTTTGTCCTAAAAATTGCTAAAATCTTGAGTTTTTCAACTTTCTTAAAAAATAAGTAAGAAACACGCAAAATAGGAATGTGGAGATGGATACCGTAGAGACTGGGAGGGGCTGATTTCTCTATACCGATGGGGAATAGGAGATGCTATAACGTTAATCTGAAACGGGGGTTCGGAGACCTCACCGGAGGGAGTCAGACCGTCCTACCCTGTCGTTCCCGGAGTGAGACCCCGACTCCTGCCATCTTGGCGGTTTACCCTTGGATATTCCTTTAGTTAAAAAAAATGTTTTTGGTAACTCTGACGCTCTATTAAAACGTAACAGGTCCTATATATTTTTGAATCATCAAATCCCTATAATAGAATCTTGATGGTTAATCAATTTCATATGCCATATTTTTGGGCTAACGAGTACCGTTCAAAAGGTCCATAATTAGACTTTCTCCTATATATATATATATATATATATATATATATATATATATATATATATATATATATATATACATAGATATATATTTAAAAATATATATATATATATATATATATATATATATATATATATATATATATATATATATATCTGTTGTAATATATATATATATATATATATATAACTAATAATAATATAATATATAAGTATCCATGGAGTTTGGTTGAAGTCATTTTTCTATGTTAGAGTTATCGTATCGGTTTGAAATTTGGCAGAGTATTGAGCACGGTTCGACTCTGTCGTTGTAGCCGAGTTTGGTGACCATCGGACGCCCCCTAAGTGGTGTTGCCTCTTGAGAGGTAGTTCATACTACGCCCGCTACTGGTGATTACTTTCTCTTTTTGTCTGCCTTGAGCACAGACGGTGTGGCGCGTTTGATCCTCGGTAGCAATACGTTTGTATTTATTTATTTATTTATTTATTTATTTATTTATTTATTTATTCACTTAGGTATTTATTTATTTATTGGGGGTCCCAGACACCCTTTACGAACTTATAACCATCATATTCCCGAGATTTACGGGTTTCGATCAACATCATATAAAGACACCAATGCTGTATTATTATACAAATATTTACTAACTCGGCACACCGGAGCCTTCCAGTGCTAACCGAATCTGAATCGGATCAGATCCGACTCGGCGCCGACACGAATCCTTTTCATTTCAACCTTCTGGCATTATAAATTTTTTTAGAGCCAGGACCCCCACGGGGGACGGACTACGTAACCTGTATTATTAATGGCTGCGATGCGTAAACATCTCGATTCCCTACGGGAGTCGTTTCGCCTTCAAATCGATTCCTTCGGAATCGAATTTTCGATCGCTCGTCAAATAATAATAATAATAATAATAAAATTAATAATAATAATAAGAAATAATAATAATAATAATAATAATAATAATAATAATAATAATAATAATAATAATAATAATATCATTAATAATAATAATAATAATAATAATAATAATAATAATAGTAATATCTAAACAATAATAATAATAATAATTAACAATATACAGTTATTTAGGTCAATTACTTTCTCAATAAGCCTAACTTGATTTGCAACGCTGAACCGGGCGTAGCGAGCTACTCTAGAGGCAACAAGGGGTCCCTACGGTCACGAACTCGGCTGTAGCGAGATCACCATCAACTAATACTTTGCCAAATTTCAAATCGATTTTCTAGATATGTTACCATGCCTGATTCAGATTCTGCGTACCCGCGTCGGGTGTACTGCAGCGGCGGCGGCTGGCGGCTGGCGTCGCTGGCGCGGCGCTAGCGGCTCTCTCGGCTAAACAAACATAGTAGGCGGCGGCAAGCAACGGCTAAGCTCGGCGGCAGCAAGCGGCTGGCGTGGCAATGCGGCTTTAAACGCTACGCGGCAGCTGGCGTAATGCGGCGGCGGCAAGCAGCCAGCGCAACTGGCAGCGGCAGCGGGCGCGGCCAGCCAGCGTGGCGGCGGCCGGCGGCTGGCGGTAAACGCAAGCAGGCTCGGCGGCTAAGCGCCGGCCACCGGCCGGCCCGGCCATGGCGTGATGAAGAGGGGTTGCGCCGATACCGCATGTTGGTCATTTTGACCACAGCGTCAAGGGACCTACCTGAGGCCTTTTGAGCCCAATTTTGCTGCGCTGACCTTTTTTGGGCTGGGCTGTTGGTTTCTTGACCTTTTTGGGCCGGTACACCTGCCCTTGACCTTTTGGGCCTTGACCTTTTAGACTCAGACCTTTTGGGCTCTAATGACGCTGCGGATAGTGTGGTTGCGGAACGCCACGCTTCATGTGGTTCAGCACGGATGCCTCGGACGACTGCGGACACTGGCGGACGGCTGCCTGGGAGACTGGTACTGACCAACCCTTTGGTCTTCCATGGATCAATTTTGGCCCACGGTATTTGAGAACCAGTTTTTGAGAACCCGGATTTTTGAGAACCCTAATTTTGAGAACCAGTTTTTGAGCCGGATTTTTGAGAACAGTTTTGAGAACCCTAATTTTTGAGAGCCCTAATTTTTAGAGAACCCTAATTTTGAGAACCCTAATTTTTGACAACCTAATTTTGAAGGCTGGAGAGGCTGCAAACTGGGAGGAAGAAGGAGTTACTATGGGCTGGTTTTGTCAGGCTTTCTGCGACTGTTTGGCTCAATTGCACTTTTTCAGTTCGAAGCGACACCTGCTGGTGTGCAGAGTCTGCGCATATTTTCAGCAACTAATTTTAGCGGCTGTTTACCTGGGAGGTTTGCCAGAGCGTTCAGTGAAATGATGATTACGATCAATACCCCTCTATTTTATGCCCCTAATTTTTTTCGACCATTAGGCCATGAGTCTGTTTAACCTTTAGGGGTTTAGCCCTTTTTTGATGTCCTTACCTTGTTTGACCATGATATTTCGGCATTAACCTTGCCATATACCATGGGTCTTTGCCCACGCCAATTTTTTTCCCACTCGTGGCCCACCCGTCACATATTTCGTTCCTAACTTGTACGCATGTATGGACCTACCTAACTTGAACACCTACACGCGCGTGCGCATACACACACACACACACACACACTTACTTATACAGACATTCACTATGACACTTATACACATTCACTATGGCACTTACATTTACCCAGGCACTTACATTTACACTTATACTCACGGCCTGGGCTGTGCTGCGCTTTCAACCCAATCCTTTGGTCGTCCGACTGAAAGATGGGTTTTCGCCGCGCGCGCGCTTGCAGTGGTTGCGATGACAAACGCGGATATTTCCGGCGCGCTTTGATGCAGCCTTGTTTGATCATGATATTTCGCCTTTGACCTTGCCATATACCATGGGTCAATTTTGACCAACGACTTGATGGCTTTGATGGTTCCCAATCACCAAGCAGGCTGTCTGGCTGATCTGTTCTGTCTGGTGTTTGCCTGCCCAACAGAGAACATTGGAGTGGAAGGAGTCTGTTCAGTGGAATTACTGGAGTACAGGAGGAGGTGCAGCTCAGAAGGAGAGGAGTGCTTCAATGGAGGTCTGCCAAATAGGTCTATACAGAATGGGATGTGAATGGGAGGTGCCAAGGTGAGTACCCCATAGTCAAGTAGGTGCCACTTAGTGCCAACTGAGTGCCACTTTTTCAGCCTTTAGCCTCCCTGAGTTTGAATAGCCCCTAATAGGTGTCTACCCATCGGGTTGCCAGCAAGTTGCTGAGGAGATCATCGATTGGTGTATATTACAATCTGCTAGAATGCTTCCTACTATGAGTTAGTCTTTTTCTACCACTTATAAGTACTTACACTCGCCATAGACACTTACACTAGCTCATATACACTTACACTCACACACCCAGGTACACTTGCCATAGACACTTACATTAAACCATAGACACTTACACTCACACCTACACACAGATACACTTACACTTACACTCACACACTCGATATTTTGATGCCCCAACTTTGATGCCTCAACTTTGATACCTCAACTTTGATGCCCCAGCATAAATGCCTCTTTTATTAAAAACATTTTCGCGAACCTAAAACTGTAACTCATTACAGACCTATTTATTAACATTATTTTTACTTAATACTTTTTACTTAATACTTTTAATTTATAAATTTTTAAAAATTGTATGTAAGAAGAAAAAATCCAGAGTGTCTGCTATATAATCATTTTATTTTACTACAATTGTACGAAATTTTATTAAAAACATATACTTTACATACCTTAAAGCAGTAAAGCAGTAAAACAATAGAGGTGTTATTACCTAACACCTAGGGGATTAGTATGCCTTTGTTTTACTGCTTTACTGCTTTAACTCTTTGCTTTACTGCTTTAACTTTCTGCTTTACTGCTTTAACTTTCTGCTTTACTGCTTTAACTCACATACATTACATACCTTAAAGCAGTAAAGCAGTAAAACAATAGAGGTGTTACCTAACACCTATGGGGATTAGTACGCTTTTGTTTTACTGCTTTACTGCTTTAACTCTCTGCTTTACTGCTTTAACTATCTGCTTTACTGCTTTAACTTTCTGCTTTACTGTTTTAACTTTCTGCTTTACTGTTTTAACTCACATATTTATTAACATTACATACCTTAAAGCAGTAAATCAGTAAATCAATAGAGGTGTGACCTAACACCAAGGGGGGATTAGTATGCTTTTGTTTTACTGTTTTACTGCTTTAACTATCTGCTTTACTGTTTTAACTCTCTGTTTTACTGTTTTAACTATCTGCTTTACTGCTTTAACTCTCTGCTTTACTGCTTTAACTATCTGCTTTACTGCTTTAACTTTCTGCTTTACTGCTTTAACTCATATATTTATTAACATTATGTTTTCTTTTATTTTGTTTTAATACTTTTTATTTTTATTCTTTTTATTCTTTTTATTTTATTTTTATTATTTTACTTTTATTATTATTTTATTTTGTTTTATTACTTTTTATTTTTATTCTTTTTATTCTTTTTATTTTATTTTTATTATTTTACTTTTATTATTATTTTATTTTGTTTTATTACTTTTTATTTTATTCTTTTTATTCTTTTTATTTTATTTTTATTATTTTACTTTTATTATTATTTTATTTTGTTTTAATACTTTTTATTTTTATTCTTTTTATTCTTTTTATTTTATTTTTATTATTTTACTTTTATTATTATTTTATTTTTATTATTTTTATTATTATACTTAGTGTTATTTACTTCATGCCTATTGTTATTATTATTTAGAACACACACTCACACACAGATTTACTTACACTCACACAGATTTACTTACACACACACAGATTTACTTACACTTGCACACAGATTTGCCCACTTGCACACAGATTTGGCACCAGCCTGATCTTGCTGGATTGCTAAACAACAGCTGCTTACACACCTTTGTGTAACTGCTGTGGCCACAGCTACACCTGCTTCGCTGGATTTCAGCTTATATGGCTGTGTTGTATAATTTATTAAAACATTTTATGTTTTAATTAAACACATACATTTATATTACTCATTCAAATATAACTAAAATTATTTCAAAGTTTCTTAAAACTTCTATAATAAATCAATCATTACCTTTGAACAAAGAATTTATTATTAACTGTTAATACTTTTTGTTTATAAATTTTATAACTAACAAGTTTTAAAATAACTTTTAGTAAAATTTTATGAAATTTTATTAAAAACATATATTTTACGTACTTTAAAGCAATAAATCAGAAAATCAGTAAAGTCAGCCCCTAGCACCCCTCTACACCAAGCTATGCCACGTTTTGTTCTTTTGACTTACTGCTTTACATCATCTTTAGCGATGTAATAAGTATAAAATAACAAAATAAGTTCTTCTCTGCTAACATAACATGTATTTTATTAAAATCATTCTAAGTTTTATTTAAAAATAACAATTATTCACTTACATTTATATTATTCATCTGTGTTAACTAATTTCAAAGTTTTTAAATAATTTGGATTTTTCTTTATTATTATCTATGTACATTGACAATCCCAACACGAGAAAACACAACAACCCGCACTCGTTACAGATACGAACTCTCTCTGTAAAATGTGTTGTAGGATAATCCTTTTGTATCCCGGGGCGATTAAGCTAATTCAGGTCAAATATATTTCTAGACGACACAGGCAGCTTCTTCTGACAGAATATGTGGTGCAGAGCTATTCTTCTGCTTGATGGGCCTAAATTTAGGCCTAAATTTAGGAAAAGCCTTTTGTAGACAGGCTAATTTAATCCTAATACAAGGTCAGTTTGAAGTATGGTGTTGCTGGGTACCTGGATGGAAACCTGAAGTAGGCCTTGCCGGATTGCTAGGATTGATCTGCTGACGCGGTGCTACAGGAGGAGGAGGATCGGACACTGACCAAGTATCTGGCTGCAATATGACGGGGTTCTTAGGTTGTTGATGTGGACTTTTCTCGATGATTTGGTTGTCGTATTACGCGGAATGATAACAATCACCCAAGATTGACTGCAAACGCACGAAATTGCTTTGCGAAAGTTCTGGCAACATCACGATTGACTGAGTAACAAGTGAAAAGCTGAGATGAATAATTGTTATTTTAAATAAAAACTAGAATGATTTTAATAAAATACATGTTATGTTAGAAGAGAACTTATTTTTATTATTTTATACTTATTATCCTTTAAAGATGATATCGTAAGTCAAAGAGAACAAACGTGCAATGGCTTGAGGTGTAGAGGGTGCTAGGGGCTTACTGATTTTCTGATTTATTGCTTTAAAGTAAAATATATGTTTTTAATAAGATTTCTCATAAAATTTTACTAAAAGTTATTTTAAAACTTGTTAGTTTAAAATTTATAAACAAAAAGAAAGTATTAACAGTTAATAATAAATTCTTTGTTCAAAGATAATGATTGATTTATTATAGAAGTTTTAAGAAACTTTGAAATAATTTTAGTTATATTTGAATGAGTAATAAATGTACGTGTTTAATTAAAACATAAAATGTTTTAATAAATTATACGTTATATGTGTAAGTGAATGTGTGTGTGTGTGAATGTGTGTGTATGTGTATATGTGTGTGTGTATGTAAATCTGTGTGTGTGTGTAAGTAAAGTAAATCTGTGTGTGAGTGTAAGTAAATCTGTGTGTGAGTGTAAGTAAATCGGTGTGAGTGTAAGTAAATCTGTGTAAGTAAATCTGTGTGTGTGTGTGTGTGTGTGTGTGTGTGTATGTGTGTTCTAAATAATAACAATAGGCATGAAGTAAATAACACTAAGTATAATAATAAAAATAATAAAAATAAAATAATAATAAAAGTAAAATAATAAAAATAAAATAAAAAGAATAAAAAGAATAAAAATAAAAAGTATTAAAACAAAATAAAATAATAATAAAAGTAAAATAATAAAAATAAAATAAAAAGAATAAAAAGAATAAAAATAAAAAGTATTAAAACAAAATAAAATAATAATAAAAGTAAAATAATAAAAATAAAATAAAAAGAATAAAAAGAATAAAATAAAAAGTAAAACAAAATAAAATAATAATAAAAGTAAAATAATAAAAATAAAATAAAAAGAATAAGAATAAAAATAAAAAGTATTAAAACAAAATAAAAGAAAACATAATGTTAATAAATATATGAGTTAAAGCAGTAAAGCAGAAAGTTAAAGCAGTAAAGCAGATAGTTAAAGCAGTAAAGCAGAGAGTTAAAGCAGTAAAGCAGATAGTTAAAACAGTAAAACAGAGAGTTAAAACAGTAAAGCAGATAGTTAAAGCAGTAAAACAGTAAAACAAAAGCATACTAATCCCCCCTTGGTGTTAGGTCACACCTCTATTGATTTACTGATTTACTGCTTTAAGGTATGTAATGTTAATAAATATATGAGTTAAAGCAGTAAAACATGTGAGTTAAAACAGTAAAGCAGAAAGTTAAAACAGTAAAGCAGAAAGTTAAAGCAGTAAAGCAGATAGTTAAAACGTAAAGCAGAGAGTTAAAGCAGTAAAGCAGTAAAACAAAAGCGTACTAATCCCCATAGGTGTTAGGTAACACCTCTATTGTTTTACTGCTTTACTGCTTTAAGGTATGTAATGTATGTGAGTTAAAGCAGTAAAGCAGAAAGTTAAAGCAGTAAAGCAGAAAGTTAAAGCAGTAAAGCAGAAAGTTAAAGCAGTAAAACATGAGTTAAAGCAGTAAAGCAAAGAGTTAAAGCAGTAAAGCAGTAAAACAAAGGCATACTAATCCCCTAGGTGTTAGGTAATAACACCTCTATTGTTTTACTGCTTTACTGCTTTAAGGTATGTAAAGTATATGTTTTTAATAAAATTTCGTACAATTGTAGTAAAATAAAATGATTATATATCAGACACTCTGGTATTTTTCTTTACAATTTTTAAAAATTTATAAATTAAAAGTATTAAGTAAAAAGTATTAAGTAAAAATAATGTTAATAAATAGGTCTGTAATGAGTTACAGTTTTAGGTTCGCGAAAATGTTTTTAATAAAAGAGGCATTTATGCTGGGGCATCAAAGTTGAGGTATCAAAGTTGAGGCATCAAAGTTGGGGCATCAAAATATCGAGTGTGTGAGTGTAAGTGTAAGTGTCTGTGTAGGTGTGAGTGTAAGTGTCTATGGTTTTAATGTAGTGTCTATGGCAAGTGGTGTATAAGTGTGCCTGGGTGTGTGGTGTAAATTGTATATGAGCTAGTGTGGTGTCTGTGCAGTGTAGTGCCCAAGTGGTAGAAAGACTAACTCATAGTGAAGCATTCTAGCAGGTGTAATATAATATTCCTCATACCTT
>JABUQX010134401.1:0-17500 GCA_015478945.1 Trachelipus rathkii | reverse complement strand
ACGAAAAGGAGGGCGGAAGCGTGAGGTCGGGTTGAGAGAAATGAAAGTAGATAGAAATAATATATATAAAAATAATAAATATATATATATATATATATATATATATATATATATATATATATATATATATATATATATATATATATATATATATATATATATATATATATATCTCAACAGGGTCAGGGGGAGGCGGTAGGCGTACATCTTATCAAACGTATTGTTACGTCGGAGCAAAATATTTCAGATACAAAGGCTACAAAGAGGAGTGCTACGAAGTACACTCGATGTTATGCTATGAGAAAGCTTAATAATAATAATAATAATAATAATAATAATAATAATAATAATAATAATAATAATAATAATAATAATAATAATAATAATAATAATAATAATAATAATAATAATAATAATAATAATAATAATAATAATAATAATAATAATAATAATAATAATAATAATAATAATACCATTAGAAGGCACAATCCGATAAATCATCTTGGAAAACTGCTGCAAACGGCACTGCCGGGAGAAGATACATTATGGAATCCTGTAAAATTTTATTTAGGAAAGTGTAAAAAAAAAAAAAAAAAAAAAAAAAAAAAAAAAAAAAAAAAAAAAAAAAAAAAAAAAAATCAGTTTTCGAAAACTACAAAAGCTACAGGGAAAAGAAATACAATTTTGGAATCCTTGTAAAATTTTAATTAGGATTTTTGGCGGGGTGCTGGGACATAATATATATATATATTTGTTAAGGTATTACACGGCAATGTAGGGGCTCGAGCCGACGGGAACACAGGGGGGGACGTTTCCATAGGAGGGGCGGAGGAACCCCCACGACACCCAAATACCAAGAGCAGGGTTCGGAGACCTCAGAGAGAGGTGAATCTACCGTAGTTGGAAGGCCGAAGAACCCGACTCCTGCTGCCATCGGTGCGGTATGCCCTTGGGGTATTCTTTGAAGTTAAAAAAGTCTACTGGGAATTTAGTAGGAGAAGGTTGTGTTTGATTTTAACGGGAGGGTATGACAGCTGAAGGTCTCAGGAGGTGGGGCTCTCTAATCATATTACTATAGTTATTAACAATAATTTATTTTTATTTTTACATTTTCTAAGTAAAATTTACCAGGATTCAAAATGGCTCTGTCCGCACAGGCATAATAGTCCTGTTGTATTTATTTTAAATATCGTTTTCATTTATTTATTTATTTTTACATTTTCCACTAAAATTGGACCAGCATTCCAACAATGTATTCCTTTCCCGGTAGCTGTTAGTTTTGAGATATGGATTGTGGCTCTTCTAGAGAGGCTGACCTAATAATAATAATAATAATAATAATAATAGACGCAGATGATTATTATACTAATAATAGTGACATGAAGGTGATAATAATAATGATTAATGATATTAATGGTGAGTGTTGGCAGATGAGTAGTGTGTTGACAAGGAAGGTGATAATGAGTACAGGCTGATAAAGACCAGTGAAGGTGATGAGCTGAGCCGATAATGGAATAATAGAGGTTATGTACAGGAGACAGTTCAAAATAATGGCTGGAGAAGTAATATTTAGAATCTTGGACCAGCGAAAATCAACAAAGCGCTGAAGTGGATCAAGGAAGGATATGATGTTAGTTCCAAATAATAATAATAATAATAATAATAATAATAATAATAATAATAATAATAATAATAATAATAATAATAATAATAATAATAATAATAATAATAATAATAATAATAATAATAATAATAATAATGTATTTGATTCTTTCTTTTCCTGAGTGTGAGAGAGAGGGAGAGTGTGAGAGAGAGGGAGAGTGAGAGAGAGAGGGAGTGTGTGAGAGAGAGAGTGAGAGAGTGAGAGAGTGAAGAGAGAGGAAGGGGTTTTGACTGTGCCTGTGAGGAGGAGGGGGAAGGGAGGGGGGTGAAAAGGAGAGGGGGGGGGGGGAAGAAGGAAAGGAGGTGTTCGATGGTGTGAAAGAGAGAGAGTGGTGAGTGGAGTGAGTGAGTGAGTGAGTGAGTGAGTGAGTGAGTGAGTGAGTGAAAGACCTAAGCAGCTCAGTGGTTATGGCATGGTTAACCAAGAACACATCCTAATCTGGAAGATTAAAAAGACTTGAGAAACTAAATTTTATATATGATCCTAGATCCTAAGAGGAACAAAAGATGATATTCCTGTTAAGATAGGAAACTATCACAGGACGGTCGCTGGTGACAGGGTATACACCACAGATTGGGAAAAACACTACCTGCGAGATGGCTCAAAGAAGGGACATTCTATGCAAAGGTGGTTTACTGCCAGAATAGTATTACGTTGACAGCAGGTGCAACTTGGTGTGGCTCACGGGACAGAAGATAGCTGTGCGTTAAGTGCTTGTGTAATCAATGCGTAAGTAAGTCAGATTCGCCTCCTGATGTTGGCTAAGGTGGCACGATGATGTCCATGGCGCCAGTGTCGGATGATTCAGTGGAGCTTATTATGATAATCTATAGCAATTGCCTGCGCTGGGGAAAACCTTGGAGCAGTAAGTGTGTAAAGTGCCCACCAAGAAATTGGAAACCCATTTAAATCGGTAGTACTGTGGAATTAAAGTATTCCGTGGCAGTGCACGGGTTGAAGAGAAAATTTTCTCTTCCTTATCTCCTCTTTCATTACTTCGAATGTTGACTTAAAAGATACTCTAAAAAAAACTCAGTGATTTTCTTCTCGAATGAAGAAGTTACGGGAATCTTTGCACTGTAAGAAACAAGAAGGTCGCTGAGTACAGATTCCCGATGGCAACCAAAGGTACTAGTAGAATTGCCACAAATATATTTAGATTAAGAGGCTCGTAGTTCTAATCGAAAATGCAAAGTTTGCAGCAACTTAAGCTGGTTGTGCCCTGCTTAATACGAAAACATTGCAACCCTGTTTAGACGCCAAAGTTTGTGGTAATGCTTTAGATACAAAGGTTGGCCATGATTGAAGCCTTAATTTAGGTGCAGAATTGGCAGTAATGATTTCAATGCAAATGTGACAAAACCACTTTAGATGCAAAAAAAACCTGGCAGTACTACTTTACAGGCGAAGATCGGCAGTACTACTTTAGATTCAAAATCTTCGAGTCTTACTTCAGATGCAAGTCCAGCAGAAATATCAGAAGTGAAGAGTATCAATCCTGCCTAAAATGAAAGTCTGATAACTCTGCTTTAAATGCCAATGTTGACTTTCATTATTTTTGCTTTAACGCTTTAAGCTGTTCTTTAGATGCAAAGGCTGCCACTCCCGCTTTAAATGCAAAGTTCGGCACTCTAGCTTTAGATGCAAAGGCGACAGACCTCTCTTGGATGTCAAGTTTGGCACCCCAGCCTTGGATACACACTTATCAATTGCCTAACAATTCCTATTCTGCTAAAAGCTTCGAAATAAGGTTTTCCGAAGCATCGGGTGCTTTGCGGTGCGTTAATTTGGGTGCGGTGCAGTGAGGTGGCAACAATTACTTTTGATGCGTAGTGCGCTTACTCCGGTGCGGTGCGATGCGGTACGTTGCGGTGCGCAAAATTCCTGTGCTCCGCCAAACCTAATTCAACACGCAGCATGATGCTCCACCATGGTATAAATATATAAAAATATATTATTTAAACTGTAGAACAGCGTGCGAAAACTAAATATGTTCACATCCACCTACCATCATTTTTACACACACACACACACACACACACACACACACACACACCACACACACACATATAGTAGTAGATAATACTATATATATATATATATATATATATATATATACTATACTATATATATCAAATATAAGTAGTATATATATATATAAGTATATAATATATATTATAAGTAATAATATATATATATACTACGAGTCATTCATACTTAAACAGGCTCGCATCGTTAATATGCGAAAAAATTCAGTATGATATTCCTGCGAAAATATAAGAAAAAAATTTGGCCCTTTAAAGATTTGCACCGGATAATGACTCTTTCACATTTGAAAGGTGATGAAACTGTATGTGGGACATATCTGATATATTCATTGCCCGTCCCTGCCACACCTCAAGCTTAATAATAAGCGACAAATATACCGTTTAGGAAAGTTTAACCTACCTGTTATTTAACTAGTTCCGTATCTCGCTCCCTTTATACATTACTAGTCGCTGTCGCGTTAAAGTTCGCTGTGTTCAAAAGTGTTGCTTCATATTTCAAAAGTGAGATTACGTTTTTACACAAAGAGTGAAATGTGCGATATGCATTTTGTTTACGGTCGTACGAACGGTAATTCATTAGCAGCCATGCTTCTCTATGAAGAAATGTGTACCATAATCGTGTCATCCCGCATCATACTATGTTTGCACGTCTCCATCAACGTCTTAGAGAAACAGGAAGTTTTAAAAAACTTACTAATGGAAACGAGTGACCTCGCACAGTATCAACTCCAGAGGTCGAAGAACTGGTTCTCCAAGAACTTGAGGACAGTCCTACAACAAGTACCAGAAAGACTGCTGCAACACTACATGTAAGTCATTCGACAGTTTTCAGGGTATTGGAAAATCAACTTCTGTACCCTTATTCACATTTCCAACGAGGTGCAGGCATTATGACCAACAGATTATTCCTGCAAGAAGTAGCTTTGTGTCGATGATGCAACAAAAATTGTGTACAGACAATCCTCCACCATTTTGCAGAAATATTGTTCACCGATGAGGCAAATTTTTTTCAAGAGACGCCATAATCGAAACTTCCACAACAATCAAATATGGGCTGATGAGAACCACATGCAATAGTTGAAAGCCGCTATCTCAACATCAGTTTTCATTGAATGTATGGAGTCGGAACTGTTGCGATTCAATTTGAAAGGTCCCATTCTTTTTACGCAGCAAGGCTTACTGGAGGACGTTTACTCCCAGATTTCGTTGAACATGACCTTGCCTACACTACTGGGAAGACGACCGCATTCACAATTAGATCGAAAATGTATTTCATGCACGACGGGCGCTATAAGCGCTCATTTTCATTTTAGGTTATAGGCTCGGCGTAACTATTTACAACACTGTGTTGATTCCAAGCCGTTGGATAAGTCCAGGAGGCACTGAACTTGGCCTCGCGGTTCTCAACTTAAATGAGCATTGGATTTCTTACCTCTGTGGGGCTCACTGAAACCTTTTGGTTTATTACGGAGCCAAAACAGTTGAAAAGCAAAAAAAACTCCCGAAGAATTAAGGGCTCGCATAATCTCATCTTGTGACACAATTCGGCACACACACGGTATATTTGAACCTGTCCGCCAATCAATGCGTCGGCAGGAATAGAGGGCCTGTATTGCCGCTGGGCCCCGATTGACCGCCATTTTCAACCATTTTTTATAACCTTCAGTGCACCATGCTCCGTACTATATTGCTGTTTGGTAATTATTCTTCTGTGCAGTTAATGTATGATAATTCACTTATCAATTAAAATAAAATTGACATGAATTTGTTAATTTACCTTTCCAAAATTTAGTTTACTGATTTATTGTAACTTAATGTTGTAAATAGGCGTCATCAGTGGCGTACGCAAAATTGTCGGGCCCTCCCGCAAAATTTAAATTTGAGCGGCCTATATATATAGTATATATACTATTATAATATATATATATATATATATATAATATATAATAGCTCATATACTATATATATTACTCAAACATGATATAATAATATATATATATATATATATATATATATAATATATAATATAGATATATAAATATATATTAATATATAATAATAGTATAATATAATATTAATATATATTAATAATATATTATATATATATATATAACTGTTATATTATGAAGTAGTGGGGCTATAATCAAGGGATGCGAAATTCCTGGAAATCCTGGAACCTGAAGGATTCCGAGATTCTGGAAAGTGGTTTACCAGTTTCCAGACCTGGAAGACTGCGAAAGTACTGATTGAAATTAGTAATTCCAAGTATTTCTAGCGAATGTGAGGTGTTCCAGGATCCAAGGAACTGGATCCTGAAGACTGGGAATAGTATATATATATATATATATATATATAAATTATTAGTATATGAATATATTATATATATATTAATATGGATATAATATATATTACTATAGTAATATATATATACTATATATAATATCTAAATAGCTATCATAACTATACTATATTATATATAGATATAATATATATAAAGTAAATATTATTATATATATGTACATTTTAGAGAATATGTACATGCATAGAGAATATGTACATGCTTAGAGAATCCGTTCATGCAAGAGAGAATACACGCACACTCACACGTACACACCCCTCACCCCCGCCCCTCACCCCACCTATATATATATATATATATATATATATATATATATATATATATAATATATATATATATACTATATAATATATATATATTATATATATATATAATATTATATATATATATAATGGTATATATAATACACGTATACGTACGTACGTACGTACAAGTAAGGAAAGATACAAGCGTGCGCGCGCATACATGCAAATTATTTTTCGGCGTCAGGCCCGCCCCTCGCAGGAGGCCCGCTGAAGCTGCACCCGCGTCTCCCCGTTACAATCGCTCGCCATGTTTCATCTGCAGCTTAAAGTAAAATGAGGGAGAGAATGAGTAGAGGGAGGAGGAGAGAGGAGAGAGAGAAAGAAGAGGAGAGAGGGGGAGAAGGGATTGAACCAGAGAAAGGATTTTAATTACCTTCTTGAAGTCTAAAAGATTTAATTATCTTTTTTAAGGAGGGGAGACGAATACATTTTGTTTTCAAACCAATTACTTTTAATTGGCAGGTTTTAAAAAATTTACGAACCGTAAATTATAACAAAGACTTTTGAAATAAGAGATAATTAATGGTTTTTCCCTTGTGTTTAAAAGTAAAGAAGAGGCAATTATTTTCATTTGACATTTTCTAATTACCTTTATAATGACAGGAGTCAAAAATTTATGATCATTTCTACTAGAATGGGTCTAAGCTTATGTGGGACAAAGGAATTATCAGTTAAGCCTGGTAAAGGTGGTAAGGTATCAGTTTGCCAATTATACGTTTCATACATAGGGTCGTGGGAATCAAGAGAGGGAGAGAAATGATTTTTAATTACCTTTCAATGACTCGCGTTTAAAAATTTATGACTTTTTGTAAGAAGGGGAGATTTAATGGTTTTTTCATCCCCTTGTGTTAAAGAAAGAAAGAGGCAATGGTAAATTTTATCATTTGACATTTATATACACTTTAAATGAACAGGAGTAAAATTTATGACGTTTCTTAAGAAATGGGTCCTAACGCTATTGACAAAGGAATTATTTCAGTTTAAGCCTAAAGGTAAGGTATCTTAGGTTGCCCACATTATACGTTTATACATAGGTAGTTTGAACAACGCACCAGATTGTTCTTGTAATTGACACCAGTTTTTTGTTCTTGCACTAACAAGAATACAGTTCAACACCTGTTACACGAAGCTGAAGAAACACATACATACATACATACATATAAGAAATACTCTTCTAACTAACTAACTAAACGATACTAATAACTATACTATATTATACATATATATTATAGCATAATATATATAAATATATATATATAATAATTATATATATATTATATAATATATATATATATAGAATATAATATAATATATATATATTATATATATACATATATATATATATAATATATATATATATAGATGATATATATATATTCAAGATCAATTGCCGACATGTCTTGGAATTTCTAAGGTCGTTCATATTTAATATATTACATTCGCTTTTCTTAAATTTTAAGTTTCATGATTATACTTATTTTATATTTAGTTTTGATATATATTTTTATTTAAAAAAAAGCAATTTTTTAAAAACTTTTATTTATTTTGTTTTGTTTGTTTAAAACATTTTGTTAAGTATGTTTACACGTAAAAAATTTGCATTTTTTTCCATACCCAAAAACAGTAAAAACTAGTAAATCAGTAAATCAGTAAATCAGTAAATCAGTTTTTATTTATTTAAACAAGTAAATCAGTAAATCAGTTTAAATCAGTAAATCAGTTAAATCAAACCACCCATCCAGCCCCCTTCCTACCCTTCCATGATCCATTAGATCTACCCCCAGCCACCCCATTGATCTATAATACTATTGATGCTATTGATATCAAGTCATATATTTTTGTAACAGGAACACAAAACTTTGATTAATTTTGTTAGTATAACTGGTTAAATAATTGTGCATTTTTACATACTCTAAAGCAGGTAAAATCAGTAAATAGTAGAATAACACCACCTCCATATCCTACCATGATCCATATGATCTTATTGATTCTATTAGATCTATTGATTCAAGTCATATTTTCTTATTTAAATTGTATATGTTTTACATACTCTTAAAGTGGCATAAATCAGTAAATGGCAGTAAATCAAAACTGGCCTACCACGCACCCTCAAACTATCCCTTCCCATGATCCATTGATTATTGATCTATTGATCTAATTGATCTATTGATCTATTGACTATTGATTCAAGTCCCATATTTGGTATAACATAACACAAAAAACTTTTGGATTTATTTGTTTTGTTTTCTTTAAACATTTGTTTTTACTAAAAACAAACTGTTTAATTTATTTTTGTTTGTTTCTTTAAACATTTTGTTTTTACTAAATCTTTCTTCGATACTATGTTTAAAACGTAAAAATTTGCATTTTTACATACCCCTAAAGCAGTAAATCAGTAAATCAGTAAATCAGTTAAACAGTAAATCAAATAAATCAAACTGCTCTCCATACCCTCCTACCCTTCCTTGATCTATGATCTATTGATTCTATTAGATCTCACTTGATCTATTGATTCAAGTCATATTTTTTGTATAATGTGATATTGTAGCGATGATTTATTTGTTTATTACTTTGCAATGTTTGCAATGTAATTGCTAATGGAATATATCTGTGTTTCAGTAAATAAAACACCTTTCCTATCCTACCTATGATCCATGACGTTTGATGGCTATTGATCTATTGATCTATTGATCTATTGATCTAATTGATCTATTGAATGATTCAAGTCATATTTTCTATTAAAATTTGTTAGTGTACTTTACATACTCTAAAGTTGAGTAAATCAGATAAAAATCAACACTTGCCTTCCAACCACCCTCCTATCCTTTTCCATGATCCATTGATCTATTGATCTATTGATTCTATTGTATTCATATTTGATCTATTCGAAATCTATTGAACCTCCTATTGATTTTCAAAATCATATTTTTTGTAACCAATACATCAAATAACCCCTTTGACTTTATTATTTGTTTTGTTTTTCTCTAAATAAAGTATAAATTGTTGTTGTTAAACTTTCTTTTCTTTATTTTTGGGCTTTGTTTTTTTTTAAAAACATTTTGTTGTTGTTAAACTTTCTTTTCTATTATGTTTACAACGTAAAAATAATTTACGTTTTATACATACCCTAAAGCAGAGTAAAATCAGTATATGAGGTAAAGCAGTAAATCAGTAAAACGGCAAAGCTACCATCAAACTACCCTCCTCACCCATTCCGTGATCTATTGATCTTGATTGATCTATGTGAATCTACTTGGATTCAAGTTTCTTTCTCTTTAGTATAATAATAGTCTTTAGGATAAAGAACCGGGACAGAAAAAAGTTTTTATTTTGGAAAGTCGTTTTATAACATAAGTGCAGTACCTTTTCTTGTTCATTGTGTAGGGTGTCACTCGTATGAGACGGGTTAGTAAATTTATCTTTCGCGCTACCTCCCAACGATGTCTTGTTGCTGGTCCTACAGGTTGCGGGAAAACCTTTCTTTTTTAAATATTTTAAAAGAGGTTGAGATTTTCAAGCAAAAGCCTGTTAAAATCATATGGTGCTTACAGTGTTACCAAGAAAAGTTAATGATTACAAGATGTAATTCAATTTCACGAAGGTTTATATGATATAAAAACTCTTCAATGTTTACCAGGTCATAAAATTATTATCCTTGACGATTTGATGCATAAATTAAATGAGGATATAGCAGAAACTTTTACAGTTTACTCTCATCATTTAAACGTCACTTTATTTTTTATAACTCAGAATTATTTTTCATCAAAATAAGTATATGCGTGGAGTTGTCTTTAACTCCAGTATTAATCTTTGTTTGGTACAAGAAGAGATAATAATCCAAACAATGTTTGTGGCCACACAGATCGTTCCCTACTCAGCGGGTAAGTGTCAAGTTCCAAAAGTATATAAAGAGTCTACATCTTACCTCACGGTTAGTGTACTCTGTGAGCTTCACCCAAGAACACGATAGAGCTGTGTCTCGCTTGCGTACAAATATCGTTACCTGAACGACGGCTGAGAGCGAGTATACTATACCTGAATAATGCGACTCTCAGAGCAAATTATTTACCTTCTTATGAGAAAATTCTCAAAAACATGAAACCTTCTGAAACGTAGAGAGCGTGATCTGTGGAAGATGAAAAATTTTCAATGTATAGCTGAAGTATGTCTAAATCTTATAAAAGGAAATGTTCCTTAATAAAACAGACCTCAGAAGGTAAAACTGCGTCGTCATAGAAACATCATTTTAAAAAACTTGCTGGGTAACGTAAGACAAGCTTTAAAAAAAAAAAAAGCTATTACAAAAAAGGAGGAGGTGTGTTCCTACCTTTGCTCTTTTCCGTTATAGCCCCTTTGATAACCAAGTGGCTTGCTCAGTGATGAAGAAGGTAGTGGTTTTACCCTACAGCGATTATGAGAAGATGATATAATACAGGAACCCTTACCTCTGCAGCAAGCATCAACAGCAACGAACAACAACAACAACAACAACAACAACAACAACAACAACAACAACAACACAACACAACAACAACAACAAACAACAACAGACAAACAACAACAACAAACAAACAACAACAACAACAACAAACAACCGCAACAAACCAGCATCAACTAACAGAACTGGCCAATCATACCATCAGATAGCCTCAGACATTGTATACACCTTATCACACAGTTGCTCCAGCAGCAGCTTTGCACGTTTATATGATCCGCAAGTTGAAAACATATTACATAATTACGGGAGAAGGAGACTCCATCATATATTTAAACTCCGATGATATGCATTCATGAAAAAAGAATTCCCTATATCAAAACGCATATACAAAAATTATAGATCTAAAAGTTTTATTATAATTCACCTAAGGAAGATTCAGCTCTAACACCAGAGATACTAGATTTAGGTGAAAGAGAAATAATATATTGATAAGACGCATGTTAGCTTAACAGTTATTAATAGAGAAATTGTTTAGCTCTATCTATAAGATTTTTAAAAGATCAGCTAACAATGGAATGAACTCGGACGAAATCATTATTGACGGAGAGAGAATGATACCCCGATAGAGATATTGGTGACTTTGATATCCGATTCTCTCGCGTGATTGGGAAGAAAGGCTCCTGCTGACAGCATGAATAGGATCAAAACAGCGAACTTCAAACTATTATTTCCCGATAAAACTTTAATCCTGAATAACAAAGATTAACGGAACTGGATAATATTCCAATGGCTCCTAGACCTGACGTGAGTCCCTCTGGTACTTCTTTTTGCATCGGATAGATTAAAGGTGATAAGTAGAAACACATTACTGTTCGAGTGCAGACGAATAAGAAAAACCGATCTTCGCTTCAAAATGGATTAGTTCGGCTTGCACTGATGTGATAGGCTACATTTTGGTATATGATTGTTTCGAAATCTTGTGTCATGTTGCTGAAGTTAAAATAGTTAATATTATTTGTAATTAAAAATAAAAATTTCATATAGACATTTCGGTTTTTAGTTCCCTAAACTCAGTATAAATGAATTATGTTTTTTATTTATAAGTTGTTCATGTGAGTCATGGAGGGCTAAGGAAGCGGTCGATAAATATTATTTTGATGTGAAACAGCCTTACAGTTATTGAGGCTTTTCAATTTTCGCTTTCAAAGTTTCCTCATATTAATAAAAAGGAACTCTGAAAAATATTTAACAAGGTGGAGGATGCTTTTATCTCTACATAAAACCTATAACGGAAAAAATTTCCAACCGAAAAACCATAGCCCCTCACTTAGATAATGTATGCAACTTGATTTAACTGAAATGATAAAATATTAAAGTTTACAGAATGAAGGATATCAATACATTCTTTTTGTGATAGATGTATATTCCATGACATTACTTATGGTTAAAGGCTTTAAAAGATTACAAAAGGTCAAAGACTGTAGTGAAGCTGTGACGAGAAATTACTAAATGAGGATAATGACTCCTCAATATGTGGTCAGATACAAGGTACAGAATTTTTAGGCAAAGAGTTTCAAGACATAGTTACAGAGTATGATATTGGTACTACAACACATTTTCAGTTAATAAAGCTGCAAATAGTTGAAATAGTACAAAGAACTATAAAAGAAAGATTGCATAGATATTTCACGAAAATGAATACTTTTAAATTATATAGAATATACGCAAGACTTGAGCTTTATTCCTATAAATAGGGTCATCATAGAAACAATAGGAAATACGGCCCTCTAGAGATGGGTTGAAAACAAAAACCTGTCTGTACCTATCAACACTATGGAAAATTAAAGATAAACAGGCATTAAAGTAGGAGATTATGTGGGAGTATCCAGGACTGATGAAAATTTCAGAAAAGGGCTTACCGAAGCAGGTTGTCAAGAGAAGTTTTTATTAAAGTAGATACAATCAGAGAATTCCTAAGAGACGGGTTAAAATTATACTATCTCGAGATTCTAGAGGCGGGAACAAAATAAAGGAGGGTTCTATAAGCAGGAAATACAGAAAATAAGGTTGTTTGATCCTAAGAGTCACGAGTATAAAATAGAAAAAAATATCTAGGATCTAAAGGAAAAACGATAAAAATAACAGTATCTTGTCCAAATGGCGATAGTAGTTACCCAGCCGAAGTTTAATAGTTATATAAATGCTAGTGAAATTAAGAAACATTTATCAGTTTACTTTGTGAACATGGAGAGTGAAGATCATTTCTATTTAACGCTGCCCTTCATCGGCTTCTATGGATCTGTATCCGGAAAATAAAATATCAGACTATACAACCCAATTACTTGAACACTGATTAACTTTTGATCGAGAAATATATGAAGCAGGATTAAGTGCTGAAATAATTCTTGGACGCTGATTTATAGAAGATAATATGCCTCTTTCATATTTGGCGTTTACGATATTTAGAAATGTCGATAATGTTAAAAGTGTATTAAAAGTAAACTAATATGCAAACCATCAAACGAGAGGCACCAATGATATTTCTTTGAAAATTAGTATTAGAGAGCGACAGCGGGTTACTGTATAAATACGGTTACATAGATATGGTTCTAGACTTAAACAAAAAAATTTGAAGAATAGTTCAAATATGTTAAAGATTTTATGTGTATCTTGTTAATAAATCCCGCTAACTGAAGGAATACGTGTTAATCACATTAAAATCTTACATGAGCAATAGTGACCTTTGAAGATATAAGTTTATTTATTTTCCGCCCCTCAGGCTGGTTTCGTAATTGTAATTACTCACATGTATACAAAATAAAAATATCGGGAAATAATATCAAACCGTCTCTAAAGGATCTAATGCAAGTTACGAAGATATATCAAACGAGTGGAAAGTAAGAGTATTAATAGTCGCCAAATAAAATGACACCAAGAGTTTTACATTTAACCACTTTTGTATGCTTGGATACACATACTAAGATGTTTCAAAGCATCCAGGTATATGACCTATAGTTATAATACAGAGTAATTGTAGTGAAAAACCTCTGAAGTATGTAGGTGAGATACTTAAAGCCTCTTTGTTAAGTAAGTAGTTCATTTCACATAAAGGGACGTTAAAAGTTATAAAGCTTTTCCTATGTTCCACTATGTCTGTGACCTATGAGTAAGACCACTTGAGTATTCAGTTCGCGTTTATATAAGAGACGTCGAAGGAAGTACCATACCACATTCACAAATGTGGACAGCAGTTGATTGATAAAAGTACACATAAGGAAAGAAGCTCACAGGTAAATAATAATAATGGAAAGAAGAAAGAGTTACTCAAGGGAATCAAGAAATGCAGAATAGAGTGATAGGATTTATAGGAGGATTTATTTGCTGCGTATTATTTTCGTATTAGAAGCTATATTCCACCTGATTAAAACAGAGGAGCTATAAATACATATTGCTAAAAATAAAGCAAGCTCACAGAAACAGGAATATAAACACCAACATCGTACATAGATTATATTATGGGGTGTGTCCGACCCTCGTAGTGCATGGGTTAAAACGTCGACTAAGCGGATGATTCTATGAAATGTTAGATTGATGTTAATACGAAAAAATACTTGACGACAAGATGGAACTGGTCAAGGTGTATAGGTGATCGTAAAAAAAAACCAGTAAGAGAAGATATAATATTAAAGGACACTAAAGAAAAAGTGTAATTGAATATGTGATTGACTCTTCTAATATCAGTGAGAATGAAAGTTGGTACTTTTTAACATTAAAAATAAAATAACCTTGCAATCTATTTCGTTAAAATAATAGGAATGTTTTAAACATACCTCATCCTCAGTTTATACGTGATTCAACAAGCAGATTGTAGTTGCCAAGAGCATATTCCTCTCAAATCCTCCAGACCACCGACTGTTATATTAGTAAAGAGAGAGCAAATGAAATCATCTTTTCATGCTCGCAATCCTACATCAGATTAATCAGTGCTCGTAGTTTAGGAATAATCAATATTTTATATAATAGTATGTAACCCCGTTCACGCCATTCAACATAAAATACAGATGTACTTTTACTCGAAATATCAATCCCTGGAGACAACTTAACATAACGACCACAAATAGTCTGAATCACTAATTAGAATGTGTTTAAAAATAGAATATCTGAAGAAGACTAAAGTTAGTAAAGAACGAAGATTGTTTCATAATAGGACTACAAGGCACCGAATTACACAAGGATTGCAAACCGAGACAAAAAATATATCGCCAGTGGCTAAATAGCATAATTGTGCAATCAACATGCAGGTGAGCAGGCAGGGCCTAGTGTGGTTTTTAAAATGAAACATTCTCTAGGAGCATCAGCTGGCAAGTATCGCCTTTATCAAGAGATTATCAGAGACTATATGCTGAGAAAATTTATGTCACAAGGATAGATAAGAAAATAAAAACATAGTAGTTCCCACACATTTCTAAGCATTAAGCGCCCAAGTACACGTACACGGATAATGATGTGGGGTTATTACAATTTAAAAAGAGTGTAGAGAAAACATAGGTGAGACAGACTGCTAATACCTAAATAACATTTCGAATATTTTAAAATCGACGCTACGTAAACACGACTCGACTAATATTCTCTCAGGAGCAAGACTGTATTCTAACCTCATGCAGACACTACGCTCAGTAGTAAACGATAGAATCTACTCCTCAATTTTGACGCTTAATGTTCAAAGCAAACGCTACAGCCTACAAAACTGCCGCCTCCAAACCTATTTCCAAGAATTACTGGTATGCTATATCCTCTATGTATATAACGTAAAAGTGAATATCTCCCATAATTTAAAACATATTGAAATCGAGAAAAATCTCTTTTGACTGATACAGCAAATATTATCCAATCAAAGAGATTAATATAGAGATTCTAAATTTTAACTGTATCCACTAAGGATTATCATAAAGTATTATAATATAACCTGAACATCGTACAAATGGTATTGATAGACTTACGCTCATGAAGGTATAAATAATAAGGAATTTATTTAAGTTAAGACACGAGGCCTTATTCATAGATAAACATGCGGAAGTCTTGACCTTTAAAATATGTAAAAATAAACATATTTCTAGAGTATACATTAAAGATAAAGGTTATCAGTGATTATGCCTAGTATAGTGATTATTAAGTCAATTACTATACATGAGGTCAGTGATTTATTATGAATATAGCATTGAATATATATACGAATAAAGGCTCACTATTTCTCTAAATAGTAATCAGCATCGATTCACTCTATTACCGATCGATTATTTGCCAATACTGTATCTTGCAGCGATAACGGTACAGGTGTTGATAATCTCAAGACTTACGCTGAAAACAGTAATTTTATAGCCTTACGAGCTCACGCTGATCTTTCAGCTTGGTAATGCCTTATCTCTTAATATCCTCAAGCAATAGCGTCACCATCCTCTCGAACGCGCGCCGCTTACAGTTCTGCCAACGTCTGCGGGCGGACCTACCGACTTACGTTTTGGCACTCTCCCATTTATCGAGTCCTCCAGTCTTCTGGATCCCTTCGCACTCCCTGCGCAACCATTCCCTCCAACCACTCATCTCTCGTATGTGATCCTCGTACCCTCGCTCAGGTACCGAAATATAATCTGTACATTCCTCTATCTACACACGTACTGACCCCTCATGCGCACACGACCGCAACTACATTCTATCTGCCTCTTTAGTGAAAACGAAATAATAGAAGATTTTTAGGTGTATTCGACGTGTAATTAGAACGCTTAGCTCTGTGGGAAGAATTGTGAGAGATACCGACTCTGAACTTATATCTGTCAAACACATTTACTTCCTCGAACGTATTAGCATATGTTTAATCTGAAACAAATAGGTCACTAAGGTATAAGCCAGTATAAATAAATAAATAAATGATGACTGAAAATATATATAAGGAAGTATAAGAAATAATAGTTTGAAGTATATGTGTTCCTTGACTCTTTATTTAGCATTTAATAGAATTCTTAATGTTATAACGAATGATAGATCATGATAATATGTAAAACAATACTTTTTTTAAATAAATAAATAGTATATAATGAGTTCAATTTGTAAGGACACTTTATGTTTATTCGTACATATGTGTATAACAACCTAATCTGAAGGATTTCCTATATTTAATTGAGTGATGTATATTATATAAAGATGATAACCTTGTATTCATATCAATATATTCATGTATAATAATCGGGTTAAGTTTTTAATAAATGTTTCTTTTAATAAACTGTAATAATATTAATTTAGATGTCATAATAAAAGAGTTTATATATGTAAAACTGAGATAGATATAAGTAAGAGATTCTGCAACTATTGTATTATATAAAGAATAGCACATTAATAAATTTAAATAATAACTTGAGTTTATTCTTCCCGCTACCACTTATTTATATCCTAAGAATGAAGAAATGCTATTATATAAATGAATAAAAGTAAAGTTAGTAGTACGAATTCTAATAAAGAAAACATAATTGAGAAAATCAATAGTCATAGATCAATGTATATAAACTCAATAGGAATACATTATAAGATCAATGTGAGATAGGAGTAGATATGGAATGGAGATAATATGGAGAGAAGGACCAGCGTTATTTTGAATTTTATCTGAGATTTATACTTAGCAGATTTACTGATTTA
>JABUQX010134400.1:0-41647 GCA_015478945.1 Trachelipus rathkii | reverse complement strand
GTCGTTTCAATTTTCAATTTACTTAAAAAATGGCATTTATACATCCCATGAAATCATAATTTCACTTGTTAACTCTCACATAGAGACTCTAGCAATTCGTGTAAAATTAAATTCGATTCATTAATTATATTATTAATTATTAATTATATCGACCCCCAAATTCATCAAAAACAGAGTTCATAAATGCTCTCAAAGACATTATCCAAACACACTTTCTTAATTCTCTAAAGTAATTATAGCGGGGATTTCAAGTTTATTGATCTATCCAACGGAACCACTGCAAAATAGGGCAAACTCTCTTTCTCTCAAACCTAATGATATCAAATGGTTTCGTCAACTACATAACGCTACCAACACGTCCAAACAACGTCGAAAATAGATGTCCGTCCTTAATAGATCACATCTGGGGAAACCTAAACTGGAACGTTAAAACCTACATAATAAAGAGCGATATGTCTGATCACTTTCCATGTCTTGCAAAATTTTCCTTAAACAAAACCCAAAACTTCACCACCATAAAATGCAGACTAGATGGTTGAATACAAAGACTTAAATTTCATAAACAAAGATGAATGCAATTGACTTTCGTTTCACAGAACAGTCGAAAAAACATTTCAACATCGACGAAAAAATTCAAATCTTTCGCAGACATATTAAATAAAGCTGACGGACGGAACATGCCCTATTTAAAACAAAAAACTTGGGTGAGCATTGGTGATTAAAAGGAAATTTCAAAACCATGGCTAAACACCCAGCTCTGCTAAAACTCCAATCAGCCAAAAAAACATAAACTACTACCAAAACTATAAAAACAAAATTTTCCATCCAAGTGTATAACACATATGATTAACAATTAAAGGCAGTTCTTTAAAGAAAGCAAAGAGAAACACTACTCTAGCAAATTTCAGGATTGCTACAAAGACTCGAAGGCCACTTGGGTTTTAATCAATAAATTAATCAACAATAATAAAAAAACTCCCAATGTATAAAAGCTGCAATATAAATAATCAGTTTAAAACCGACCAAAAGCATATCGCGACGCGGACTAAACGAGTACTTTGTAAACGCCGGTAAACAAATCATGAGAGACAAACCCCCTAGTCGAACATCATTTGAAATTTTTCTCCCCGACTACGAGACTCATTTCTCCTTTATAAACATCACAGACTCTGAGGTAAAAAAGGTAATCGCCGGATTAAAAAAAAAAAAATGTGATGTTCATACTATCCCCAACCCACCACATGCCATCAGAAACTCGCTGCCGAACAAAAGAGCCACCTTTTAAAACACTTGTCAATGAAGTCCATTTTTGACGGAGTTTTTCCAAAATGGTCAAGACAGCAAAAGTGATCCCTATACCTAAAAAAGAGATCTATCCCTAGCAAAAAAAATTACAGAACCTGAATAGCTATCACCAAAATTCGATTAGTAAATATTTGAGAAAATTTAATTTTCAATCAGATAACAGAACATTTTATATCAAACAACATTTCTCAGTGATTCACAATTTGGATTTAGAAAAGGGAGCTCAACTTCGCTGATGCCCTAATTTGCTTAACCGAAAAACTTTACAGAAATATAGAAAAATAAAAATCCTCCCTTTATTCATTATTAGATTTCACAAAAGCTTTTTACATGATTGATCATGACATACTACTAAGTAAAATGAACAAAATGGGCTTTGAAGGGACAAACTTACAATGGTTTAAAAGCTACTTAAAGAGAGATCTCAATACGTAAAACTAAATGAAACTACTTCCAGCCACGCTTCAAACATCAACCGGCGAACCCAGGGCTCAATTCTTGGACCATTTCTATTAACCCTATTACAAATGATCTATGTTCAACTCCTCATGTGGACCGCTTTTTCAGTATCATTGCTTGACGATACCTCCATATTAATAAATGACAAAAATGCGAGTCTCTATCTCGTAAAGGAGTGACACATTAACAAAAATTAATGGAAATGGATAGATGCTAATAAGCTATCTTTAAATTTAAGAAAAACATCTTACATTATTTTTTTTGAAGCAACAAAACCAATTAACGGTTTAAATATTAAAATTAACAATTTAGAACTGAATAGGGCTGCAAAAACTAAAATACTAGGGAGTAACCAATCGATGAAAAGCGACGTTTAAAGATCATATTAAGCAACCTAGTTAGCCAGACGTTCGGGAAATACGATGTATATGCCTAATAAATTAAAAAATAGTGTACCCTTTCCATTCTTAGAAAAATATATGCACTAATACACCCCCACTTACTTTACTGTCTTCCTATCTAAACGGGCTACCACAAGTAACTCCGGTAATCCACCCTTAACTGTAATTTCCAAAAAGCATTTATCGGCCTCATTAGCAATTACAGGGACTTTTACACCATACTCAACCAATATTCAAAAACCTAAAGATATGTGCCAGTTTAAAGACTTGCTATAAAGTATATCACTCCTGAAAGGAGATACATAAAAATTATCCATAATAATGGCTGTGACTCTTGCGTAGCAAATTTCATTTAAACCAAGCAAGGCGGCGAAGCAAATCAAATAAATCTAAGAGAAATAATACTTACAGAAACCCACCCTTCTGTAGACTAAAAAAGACCACTCAAAGCGTCAGCTAAAGCGTCAGCTACCAAGCAGCTAAACTTTACAACTCAATCAGAACAAAGCATCAAGTCCGAAAATTCCAAACCAAATCAATTGCAAAACAGTATTAAGAACGTATTATCTAAATAATATTAATAATAACTAACTCAACGGATTCAACCTATGACCGTAACATTTATTATATGATTATATTATTATATTATTATTAATATTAATTATATATTATAGAATTATTATTATTATTATTGATTATTATATTATTATATATATTATTAATTATTATATTATGATATTATTATTATTATATTATTATAATTATTGTATTATTATTATGATTATTATATTATTAATTATTATTATATTATTAATGAATTATTATTATATATTATTATTTATGATTATTATTATGATTTGTTTATATACAGTATCAGAATCTTTCCTTAACATAATTATTTTAATTGTAGTAATTATTGGTAAGTGTTGTAAATTGTGCATTTGTATGATTGAATAATTATTATTGTTGTAATTATTATTATTATTATATTTTTATTATATTATTATTATTATTATTATTATTATTATTATTATTATTATTATATTATTAGTATTATTAGATTATATTATTATTTTCTTATAAATTATTTTAAATAAAGTCCTGATTATTATCATTATTATTATTATTATTATTATTATTATTATTATTATTATTATTATTATTATTATTATTATTATTATTATTATTATTATTATATTATATATGCTATTACTATTATATTATTATTATTGATTATTATTTATTATTAGTATTTTATTATTATTATTATTATATTATTATTATTATTATTATTATGTAATTATTATTGATATTATATATATATTATTATTTTATGATGATTATATATTATATTATTAATTATTATTATGTATTTGTTATTAACTACTATTATTTATTATCGATTATTATGGTGTATAATTTACTATTATTATCGGTTAGTAATTATTATTATTATTATTATTATTATTATTGAATTATTATTATTAAGATTATTATGTATATTATATTAGTTTAATTATTATAGTTATTATTATTATTATTATTTTTCATTAATATATTTAATAAATTATTATGATTATTATTATTATTATTATTGATTATTATATTATATTATTATTATTATTATATTATATATTATTATTATATTATTATTATTATTATTATTATTATTATTATTATTATTAATTATTATTATTATTATTATTATTATTATTATTATTATTATACCATAAGTACTATTTTATTTATTTCAATTATTATATTATTATTATTGATTATATTATTATTATTATTATTATTATTATTATGTATTATTATTATTATTATTATATTAATTATATTATTATTTTTAGTTATTATTATACTATATATTATTATTAATAGTAGTAGTGGTGGTAGTAGTAGTGGTGGTAGTTATTGTGATTAATGATATCAGTATTATTATTATTATTATTATTATTATTATATTATTATTATTATTATTATTATTATTATAGTATTATATTATTATTATTATTATTATTTATTATTATTTTAGTATTATATTATTATTACTGTTAATAATGTTAACTGCTATTTTACTTATGATGAATATAATCTATTATTATGTATTATTATTTATTATTTTATTATTGAATTATTATTATTATTTATTATATTATTATATTATTTGATTATTATTATTATCATTATATTATTATATTATATTTAGTTGTAAGTAGTAATGGTAGCAGCGGTAGTGGTGGTATTATTATTACTAATTTTTATTATTATATTATTATTATATAATTCTTATGTATTATTATTATTATAGAAGTTATTATTATTTATGTATTATATAATTATTATTATTAATTATTGGATTATTATTATTATTATTATATATATATTAGTTACCATTATTATTACTGTTAATAATGTTAATGTTTTTAGGAGGGTTTATTCATTATTATATATTATTATTATTAATTATTATTATGTTATTTATTAATTATTATTATTATATATTATTATATTATTATTTTATATTATTGTTATTATTACTGATCGCTTATTGTAATTATATTATATTATTATTTAATAGTATTATTATAATATATTATATATTATATTATTATTATTATTATTATTATTATTATATTATATTATTATTATATTATTACTACTCATTATTATTTTTTATATGGTTGTACATTTAAAGCTTCATTATTATAAAGGTATTTGCGGTTTCAAAGGACACCAATACTGGTGGCAATTAGTTAGACCCATTTCACATATTTAGCGGAATTAATTTTAGTTATTATAAGAATGATTGTAGTGTGAAATTGTAAAATTATTTGTAAGTATAATATAAAAATTGTATGTAATCTTTTTATTATAACTAGAATTGCTATTTTCCATTCTGAATATCAGTCCGTCTTGAATTGAATATTATATATTATATATATATATATATATGATATAAATATATAATATATATATATAATATAATAATAATATATATATATATATATATATATAAGATATATAGTATATATATATATATATAGATATATATATATATCAGTGGCGGCGCTCGTGTTCAAAATTTTTGAGTAGGAAAAAAAATATATATATATATAATATATATATATATAATATATATATATAATATAGATATATATATAGTATATACTAGTATAGTATAATATATATATATTACTATAAATAGATATATATATAATATATATATATATATATATATATATATATATATAAGATAATATAATATATAGATATAGTAAAAATATATATATAATAGAGTATATATATATTATACTATAGTTTATTTACTCACATTTAGCGACAATGTAATTTAAGAGGAATGAATGGCTCCACATATATTTAACATTTGAATTTCAATGGGCCTCAAAACACCCGAAAAAGAATTTAGTCATTAAAGAAGCGTAAATCGAATACGATTCCAATATCCCAGTATTATAAAACTAACAGCTTAATTTTATTACAAACACAGTTAACACATTGCTAGAATAAAATTAATATAATAAAAATATGAAAATCGTAATTATTAATAGTGTAAAACTCCCCACCCAGAAAATCACTCACCTTTATATAATATAGAAAACGGAGCTAATGCTGGTCGGCAGAGGCAAGCTACAATTCGCCCAGGAAGAATCTTGACTCAACGCGGTTTCTTAGACTGATTTTGAGTCAATATTTTTAAGTGCAATTACGAATTAAATATTTCGGTATAAAGATGATCAAGTTAGCCATTAAAAATATTAATTAGTTAATTATTATAATTAAGTTATTAATAATATTATTATTATATCTTGCTAATGCAATTTAAACGGGATTATTTAAAAAAAAAAAAGACTGCTAACCGACTCGTCAGGCACATCCAAAGTTGCCTAGCCTCAGAGAATAAGGAACTATTTTTTTGACTTCGAGAAAATAAACAATTGCCACCGATCGCTTTTACTATTTAAAAAAGGAATCGCGGTAAAAATGATGATGCGGCACTTTAAAGCAGCCTGAATTCGAAAAGAAATCATTCCTTATATATATATATATATATATAATATTATATATATATATATATATAAATATATATATATAAAATATATATATATATATATATAAATATATATATATATATATGATATATATATATTATATGATATATAGCTGACTTTTAATTTTGGTTCACTAAGACAAGTAGGCGTTGCCTACTCTGCCTTCACCCCAAAAAGCCGCCACTGATATAATATATATATAGTATTATATATATATATATAGTATATATATATAATAATATATATATTATAATATATTATATAATATATGAGTATATATATATATAGTATATATATAGGTATATTATAATATATCAAGTCTTCCGCAAGAAGACCCCCGACTACGGGCAAAAGAAACGGTTGCTGTTACTTCGGTGCTGACCCTAACTGGCCTTGTGGTGAGTACTTCTTTGATTTCCCATGGGATGACCAATTGTTCCGTTGGAAGGCGTTCCTTCGTGTTGCTGAGCGCATTTAATTGGATTCTTCTCTTGCATGAGACGTTAAGTTCAATTCTTTGCCCTTCATACTAAAACTTAACCAAATCTTGGTGTTAAATCTGTTTGTATCGTGCTATTCGCCAAACCGAAGCTGCCTAAGGAATTAGAGGTCGTCCTGAAACTTCAGAACCCACGCTACTTATATTTCATCCCAAAGTCCTGCAAAATCTTTTCCTCCGTGACGCTCAAAACTCTTTTCTTCGTAGAGAATGCGATAACTTGCTGGTTTCTCTAGCACACTTCCTTTCTGCCATTTTTTTGACAAAAAAAAAAAAAAATTACTTTAACTTTGCCGAATTCTTTCTCTATCTCTCCTCTAGTATCTTCCGATGACATAACTTCCCGCTAAAGCTGAACACTTCTCTCAAACCTTTGACAGTAATCTCCAACCATTAGACGATTCCGATGCTATTCCTCCTCCTCCCTGACCTCCTCCTCCTCCTCCTCCTCCTCCTCATCATCCTCCACCCCCAGTTGTGTTGTTGTTCACATGAAAACATCACATAATATTGCCATAAAAAATATTTTCTTTTTCAGTAAACCGCAGCAAAACAGTTGGATAAAAAATAATGATTTAAATAAAAAATGTGTTTCTCGCCCAAATATAAAAGCTCTGAAAATTTTATATTCATTTTTAATTTTATATTATATTAAACGAAGGTCTATTTGTATTTTCATAAATAGAAATATTGTAATTTAAAAATGGTTTTGAGAAAAATTAACGTGTAAAATATGTTGAGGTGGTGAATTCATTTGATAGTTTTAATTGTAAAATAAATTAAAAGCTATAATCATCTAACCTCTTTCCATTCAAATTTACTGTAAATAATATTGGCATAGATGCACATGAATGATAGTTCAAGAACTTTCGTCTCTTAAATCGAGTTGCCAGACTCACGATCCAATTTGATAAGTAATATTTAATTATAGCTTTTTTTTTTTTTTTTTTTTTTTTTTTTTGGGGGGGGGTGTTCTTTTCCTAACTAAAACTTGCTCTTTGATTCCAAAAATGACTCCTTTTTAGTTATAGCTATCGTAGTTTTTTAAACTAGTGCGTCGCCAATCTGGAACTGGGCCGAGATATACATTACAGTATATATAATGTAGTAATATTTTCAATATTCAATCGCTATTTATCTTTATTAATAAATATATAAATATATCAATGATATATTTTAATATATCTATTGTATAATATATATATATATATATATATATATTATGTATATATATATGGCAAAATATAGAATTCCAACTCTAAGTTTGTTATATTTTTTGACGAGGATGCCCTTGTAAATACACACTTTTTAATCAAACTTTAATATTAAAACAAAACATAAGATTAATAATCCAACACACACACACACACACACACACACACCACACACACACACAGCAACACACACACACGACACACACACACACACACACACACCACCACACCCCACACACACACACGCAACACACACACACCACACACACACACACACAGAGCTATAAATAGTTAATATTATTTAATAATAGATTACTCATGAAAACAACAGTTAATATAGATAGTATAGAGGTAGGGGATAGGTATATAATATTATATATATATATATAATATATATAATATATAAATATATATATACTATATATACTAGCACTTTCCCTCATTGTTGAAGCACGCACATGTCCAACCTATTACGGAAAAAGGAAGCCGCTTGCTCCTTCAAACTATCGCCCTATAGCGCTCACTTGTATTCTATCTAAGAATCTTTGAAACCGCTTCTCAACTCTCACTTCTTAAGATAAATCGGAAAACTCATTCCCTTCTTCCGAGCGGCCAGTAGCGACTTTCGGCGTTCAGCGTCTACTAGCGATATTACTTTCCTATCTAACCGATTTATGGTTTTTCTGCTCATTAGCAAGCGATACGGCGGAGACTTGCGTGGCGTGACCTTGACATATCCAAAGTATTTGACCGGGTTTGGCACGCTCACGCTCTCCAAGCTCCCCTCCTTTGCGGTTTCCTCCTTCTCTTTGCTCTACCTTATGTCTAGCTTTTTCTTTCAAATCGACTCAATATCGGCTGTTGTTGATGGGCATCTTCTTCTTCTTTTCTGTCAATAGTGGTGTTCCTCAAGGTTCGTCTTATCTCCTACTTTATTCCTACTTTTCATTAATGAATTTCTCACCCTGCACATATAACTCTAGCCACTCATATGCCGATGACCGACCCTTCATTCTTTCAACTCATTTCAATTCTCCTCCCTCTTTTACTTTTCAATTCTGCTCCTCTTTTTACTTCTTAGAATGCCTCTCGTCTTAATCTTCCGATTCTATTCTCGCGATCTATAGGATTTCTGGGGGTGGGTCTTGAATGGGAAGATATGTGGCAAATTCAATTCTTTAAAAACTCAACTTCTAAACACAAATCCCTCTCTAAAACACCTTCTAACTTTTCCTATCTCTTTCGATGGTCTCCTCGTCTCTCCTGTTGACAATATAAAACATCCTTGGGCTTATTAACACTAAACAAAAAAATGTCTTGGAAGACCTCACATCACAATGGTGCTTAGGGCGGCCTCAAAGAAACTGGGAAGTTCTGTTTAGACTGCGGAGACTTTTTTTCCTCTTCTCAAGTACTCCCACTTTTCAAGGGTCTTATCCGGCCTTGTATGGGGTACTGCTCCCATATCTGGGGGGCTCTGATTTCACCCGGCTTTTCGATAGGGTCGAGTCAAAGGCCTAAAGGCTTATCAACTGTTCTGTACTTTCCAGCTCACATGACCCTCTATCTTTGCTGCGCGATGTTGGTGATTTATCTCTATTCTATTTTTACCGCAGCGGCAAGTGCTCGATGGAACTTACCACTCGCGTACCACCACCTTTACGACGTCCTCGTAGCACAATGGGTGCTGTATCTGCGTATGAGTTTTGTGTTGATATTGGTAACTCCAGGCTAGTTCGCTGCGGTGCTTCCTTCTTTTCTGCCACTTGTTTTTTTGGTAAAAAATTTGAATCCACAGGAAATAATTAACCTTTCAAACTACATATTGAAACCTGATGAAAGCATTCTTTTATGATACGGTTTGTCATTTTCTATATATAAGCACGAAATAATCAATCAATTCCTAATGGATTTCGAACTATGGATCAAACAAGATAAGGATCAGCCACGCAACAACAGTTTATTAAAAGGTTTACTTGCATCATCAGCTTTACAAAATGCAAATTTACGTAAGTTTCCGATTAAGTTTTATTTAGCTTTGAATTCCCTTATCACTAACAAAGATATTGTTATAACCCGTTCAGATAAGGGTAATAACATCGTTATCTTAAATTATTTAGATTATAATAATAAATGTAATACACTTTTGGCCGATAATAATACTTACGAAAAAATAACTAACGACCCCTAAAAGACTTCACAGAACGAATTTAATAAATCATTAAGACAGATTTGTAAAGATTACCCACATATTTATAACAACAAAAAGGCATATATGCCTCAATTGTCTCAGTTTTATGGTTTGCCGAAAGTGCATAAGCAGAATGTTCCCCTACGCCCGATCATCTCAAACACGAATAATATTACCTATAAGTTGGCAAAATGGTTGGCGGAACAGTTAAGTCCTCTTGTGGGCAATATATCATCTTCTCATATTATTAATACCACAGATTTTATTGATAAGATTAAAAGTAAAAATATCAATCCACAAGCATTTCAGTTTGTAAGTTTTGATGCAATTTCATTATTTACATCTGTACCGGTTTCTTTGGCACTTTCTCTTTTGGAGCATCATTTACAGGTTACTCAGCATTCTTTGACATATCCGTTTGATTTGTTAAAAAAACTTATTAACTTGACGTTGGAACATAACTTTTTTCATTATAATACTAATTTTTTCAAACAAAGGCAAGGCCTCGCTTTCCCCTATTATTAGTAATTTGTTTAGAGCTGGTTGAAAAGATAAGGTCTTCCCAACCCATGATTTGCAACGTCATTGGCTCAGATAGGTTGATGACGTATTTTGTGCAATTCCTATTCAAGATAACCCACAAGATATTTTGACATTTATTAATTCCTAGAATACAAACGTACAGTTCACCATTGAGGTCCCTAATAATAGTTCATTGCCCTTTTTGGACCCTTTTTTGAAGTGGGATGCTGTTGGTAATTTACCTTTGCGGTATATAGAAAGCCGACAGCACATAAATTATACACACTGGTACTCTTTTCACTCTATTAACACGAAATCTGGTTCACTTTCTGCTTTGTTTTTACGTGCATTACGTATTTGCTCCCCCTCAACTCTACAGGATGAACTAAACTTTCTTTTTACAACTTTTAGAACCATACAATATCCTCTTTCCATAATTAATGGAGCTTTAAAGAAGGCAAAAGCTAATTTTTACCCGATATCTAGAGAAAATATTACCTACTTGTTTGTTCCATATCCTTTACCAAATTACATTAAGAAAATTATGCCAAAAACATTGTCACCACCCCTTCAAATACTCTTCCCCTTAAAAAAGTTTTAAAGCCTAATAAATTAAAAAATTGTTCTAATTCCCATTGCATTTATAGTACTTCTTGTCATAACTGTAATAATATTTATGTGGGCGAAACGGTTGATTTTAATAGACGCAATTACCAACACAGATATGATTTAATTTCCGATAATAAGAATTCAGCCCTTACTCACCATAGAAAAAGTTTTAACCATAGGATAAATATTGATATCATGGAACCTATTATTTTAGCCTCAGATAACAATAAAAGGAAAATAATTGAATCATACTGCATTAAGAATAGCAACAACTTTAATAAAATGGCATGAAAAATAAATATTGACACAATACAGAATTTAATGATGAAGAACACAAAATCAATCAAAAGATGAATAGTAGACAACCATCTAACTGATAAAGAGCTTCACTTCTTGGATCTTCATTGCGCACAAGGGAGTTCTGTCACGTTCTCTTATCTCACCTGAGAGCTGGTGCTGAGTGCCGGCTAAACGACGTGATTTTTAAATAATGTATATGAGTATATATATAATATATATATTAATATATATATATATATATATATATATAATATATAGTATATATATATATATATTAGTATATAATATAGTATATATATATAGAGATAGTATAGAATATATATATATATATATTATTAATATATATATAGATACTCTTGACTGTCAGGGCCAAGATGTTATATGTATATAAATATATAGTATATATATATATATATAAGTATATATATATATATATATATAGATATATATTATATATATAGTATATAAATATATATATATTATATATATATATATATATGAATATATATATATATATGATAATATATATAGTATATATTATATAATATAGTGAATATAATAATAAATATATATATATATATGATATTAACAATAAATTTGAGCCTAAAGCAAGATCAAAATAATTTTAAGCTACAAAAAAAAAAAAAAAAAAAAAAATAATTATTTAATAAAATCTTACTTTTTCAAGCATTGTACGTTTGGTAGCTACCGAGAGAACAAGATGACACCGTAATATTTTCTGAAATGCAAATATCTTACTTAAAAGAACCCGAAAGCAAGAGAAAAAGTTACGGCAAAGTAGATACATTTAGTTGTATGGTATAAGTTTACTGCATCGTCGCATTCCATATAGGTTAGGTTATAGTTACAGCTATCGTGAACCAAAAGGTTAGTTTGTTTTTTCACGTCCGCTCATAGTTAGGTTATAATAAGTATTGTTAAGTATACACAGAATCAATATATGAAAAAAAGATCAATAAGGAACGAATTTTACCCTGAAACATTGTTTTACCCTACCTAAAGTTCTTTTACGTTTCAGCACCAAAATACGTTTTCTTTCTCATGCAAATGTACTTCTGCTTAATTTATATTTAAGGATATGTATTTGAAATTTTGAAGTTTTTTATCAGCATGTTTAATTAAATTACTAGTAATGCATTTACTAAAGCAAATATGATGAATTTCTTGTTTTATTTTTTACATGAAACAAAACGTACAAGGAGACCACGAAACCAAAAGGTCAGTTATTATATATATATATAATACTAAGTTATTATATATAGTATATATATATATATATATAGTATATATAATATGATTAATAATATATATTATAGTATCATATATATATTAATATATATATATATATATATATATAATAATATAGTATATATTATAATAATAGTATATTACATATTTATATATATATATATCCACAACCTTACATGCCTTCGTGGCGCAATCGGTTAGCGCGTTCGGCTGTTAACCGAAAGGTTGGTGGTTCGAGTCCACCCGGGGGCGATTGTTTTATAAGAGATATAATATATTATAATATATATATATATATATATATATATATATATATATATATATATATATATATATATATATATATATATATATATATATTATAATATAAATATTTTATAATGTCTATAAGTTATATATATAATGCAGTACCAAATAAATCGGCCTCATTTTTTTATTTAAAAAACGTGAACAAAAAAAAAAAAAAGAAATTTTTTTTTTTTTTTTTTTTTTTTTTTTAAATATATTATTTTACTACTTTACATTGTTTTTTATTATTTAAAGCCAATTTCATTATTAATAGTCTTGAGAATAGACTTTCCCCTTAATTTTGTTAGTTAGACGTTGGTTTCTATTTGCTTTGTTAACGCAGAGAATGGCAAAAAAATTTCACAAACGTTTGTTGTTAAAAACATTTACATCATTGCCAAATCTTTAAATTTGGAAAATCTAATTTAAAAAAAATTTAGAATTCGATAGTACCAAGCAGCCCGCCTGCGCCATTAAACTAGTTATTTAAACAGTACAATTCCCAACCAAATATTTAAAGACTTTTTAGCAAAGAAATTAGCTCTAAATAATAATAAAGCAAATAAAATAGTAAATATATTATTTAGTAAAAGAAAAAAAAGGTGAAAATCGATAACAAAACCATTTTTTTTAAACTAAAACCTTTTCTTTCATTTTTATTGTAGCTATTGCAAAAGCTCAAGGTTCATCTTTTAAATCCACCAATATTGGTAATTCTTAAAGTTGTTCTGCTATATTGGTAACCCTTTTAAGTTTTAATGACTTATGTCATTTCATAAATTATCCACTATAATGACTGTATGTACGTCTTGTAAATTATACTTTCATTTCGAAAACTAAATACACTAAAGGTGATTAATAGTGACTTTGGACTAACAAATATTTCTTGTTCTTCTAATTATGACAGGGAAAACGTGATTGTCTCTGTGACACATAAAGTCAAATTTCCATCGACGTAACCTGTTCAGTTGTGTTTCATTTTCTCCGGAGCTTTCTTGAAAAATTGAAATTTCTCCTACTAAACTTGCTTCTAAGAGATTGGGCGTTTTAGGGAACTTTCGGAGCTTCTTCACCAAACCCCAGTGCTAGTTCTGTATAGTGGTGTCATCCGTACTTGAGTAGAATATTTGTCATGGATTTGAGAAGATTTTATTTTTACTAGATAATGGGAGTCTATGCCTTTTCATCTGCTCAACTCTGCAAACCTTCACTGCTTTTCTCAAATCTCTTTCCATAGTAATCAAATTGTTTCGCAGCTCTCACAATGAAATATATGATATGATAATGAAAATTGACCGCTCTCCTCAAATATCTGTTCGCATTCATTTACTGCGTTTGAAAGTGTGCAAGTCAAAGGTTGTGCGGAAAATTGATAAGGATCGAAGTGTCTTGCAGACTTTACCACTCGATACAATGAAGATTGAGCATAGCGGCTAAGTCTGGGTCAGAGAGTTGGTAAAAAAAGGATGCGACTGTGTCGAAAGGAGTTGTCGCACAAGCCCTTCCTCAATGGAGGAGATAGAACTGGAGAGTAGAAGAACATGTGTCCGTTTGTAAAAGCGATCTAGAATAAAGCGGAAGAGTAGACGCAACAATTGGACGGGGTAGAGAGAGACTGGAGTGAGTTAATGAGAAGTGAGGACAGTTAAAAAAAGACGAGAAAAGCCCTAAGACTCTTCCTTTTAGGAAAGCTGTTTGAAGGCATAATCCCAACAGGCAAACGACACCGCTGCATAAAGAGGAAAAACCGCTGGAGGGCATGACAGTGAAGCAGCATTCTCAAGGCTTCTCACAATACCCAAACTCTTTAGAAAGTTTGAAGAATATATTAAATATGATATATAATAATAGTATATATATAATATATATATATATATATATAATATATATATATTATAAATATATAGTATATATATATATATATAATATTTTTTTATTAAATATATATATATATAATATATGTAGTTATTTATATATATATAATAATAGAGATAGTATTATATATATATATATATATATATAGTAAGTAGTATATATATTTATATATATATATATATATATATATAGTAATATATAATATTATATATAGATAATATATATAGATAAAAAATATATATAATATATATATAAGTATAATAGATAGTTATATATTATATATAATAGTATATATAAGTATACATAATATTATGATAGTGATGGGCGAATCCGGAAACTTTTGGATTCGAATCCGAATCCAAACCGTGTGTGTAGAAATGCCTCGATCCGAAATCCGATCCAGCGCACACTCGGATGTTGCGAATCCGAATCTGAAATCTGTGTGTGTGTAAATGTTACGAATCTGAATCCGAAATGCCACAATAAAAAGCTTGAATTCCGGAATCCGGATTCGAATCTTTCCAATGATTTTTTACAAAATTAACACAGGCCAACCAAGATATGAATTTCTTTCCAAATTATTTATGTATAATATAAATAAAGTTTTTTCATTTTTAATTTTTTACTACCGAATACATATTTATTTTCATGCTAAATAATTTCTATTAATTATGAGTGTACTAACCATATGCAGCTAGTGCTATATATATTTAGAGAAGATATAATAGTAGGTGATTATATATATATATATATATATATATAGTATATATATATATATATATATCATGATAATACATATATATATATATATAGTAAAGTATATATATATCATACTATATATATATTAACTTATATATAGTATATGAATATATATATATATATACAGAGTGCAGCATCGTTACTCAAAAAGTGAGTTTCGTATCGTTACCTCCATGATACCGCGAAGAGAAGAGATAGTTGCGTTATCGTGTATTCCGTTTCTTTGAAGGAAAAGTAACGAAGTGCCATTTTACTCCGTTACTTTCAGCTTTTCAATATGACATTAATTACGGTATCAAGCAATTTATTGGTTTGTTATATTAAATTTTCAACATTATCATTATTATTAGAAAAAAAATACCCTTCATGTAAGACCCTAGCCACCAGGACTTAGTCCCTTTGCATACACCAACGATTTAATTGCACTAGGCACCTTCCTGTCATTCACAACTTTCCTACTACACTCTGCATCATCCGTTCCCTTTTCAGTTTTCTATTATATACTAGAATATTTAAACAACGGACACTTGTTCCAGCTGTTCACCATCAACATAACTTCACACCGGAGGACTGTCCTCACTTACAAACCATAACCTTACTCTTTATCTACGCTACCTTCAAACATCTTCTTTAACACACCCTACAGAATCTCTCTACCAATCCCTCAACAAAATTCGCCACACAAAACCCAAAATCATCCGCCAATGAATTAGGTAGGGCATCTCTCCACTCTCGTTGCATACTTCATCATTCTAACGAGATTGTGGAGTCAGAGTACGAGGAGTGCATAATTTTGAAGAAGTCGGTGAAGAGTCGAGTCGGCGAAGTCGGTAATTTGAAGAGGGTGGAGGTCGGCAGTCGCGAAATTGAAGAGGGGGAGTCGGATCGCGTGATCGGAAAAATTTGTGGAACACTCCACACCCTGATCTACACCATCCCCTGCATCCCAAGCTTTATTACTTTCATAACCCCCATCCATATATAAATTGAATACCAAGAAGACATAAACATTCCCTGCCTCACTCCGCTAATTTTAAACTAAAACAGATCGTTTTCAACTCCATATATTCTTACACTCGCGTTATACTAGTCTCATATATACTTTTATTTCATTCAGAGAAGCATTACCACCGAACACCATTTACATCAGAAAACACCTGCCATTGACTTCGTATTAATCGATTTAATATACGCCTGTTTGCAAATACAAAAAAAACTAAATACAATTTAATCTTTTACTCCCTCATTTTCTCAATCATTTTTTTCAATGTAAAAGATTTTATCCACACATCCTGCTTACCACTTCTAAAGCCACCTTGTCCTTCACAATCAGTCCTTCAGTCACACGAACGCCGATTGCTTTCGACCAAAATATATCTTCCCTACATAACACTTAATAAACTAATTTCCTATAAGGCCTACAGTTACCGTGTATCTCATTTCCCTTAGATATAAGAGTACGATTACTGCTCTCTCCAATCCTCGGAACTATGCTCTCCATAAACATTTTTGTTACATAACTTCCAAATCCCAATCAATCACCATGCTCGCCTCCCTTCTTGATACATGGAATTCACCGCGTAATTTCATCTAACCTTCAGGATTTACCATTCTGCAGTTTCTCGCGTCTACACATTACCTCCTTCTTACTAATACCTCATGCCCAAAATATCTATTCCTTAGCACCATCAAAGGCTCCACACACATATCACTACACCTCTTCATTGAACTGCAGTTTTATGCAGATTTTGCGAAGTTTCCCGACCACACTAGTCACATTCCATTCTCATCAGTTAAGCGAAGAGACACTATCCCTATCATTATTCTAGCAATTTCCCTTATTCTTTATATATATATATAGTATAGATATATAATATATATTATATATATAATATATATATATATAATAGTATATATATAATAATAGTAAGTATATATATATAATAGATATTATAACATATATATATATATAATATCTAAATATATATATATATTCTATCATAGATATATATATATATATAGTATATATATATATATATATATATTTAATATAGATATATATTATATATATATATATGTATATTATGATATATATATATATAATAGTAATATATATATGATATATATATATAGTAATAAATGATACATATATATATATATAGAGATGCCCGATATCTAAAAAAATATCGATAAATCGATATTATCGATATTTTAAAAAAAAAATACATATCTTATTTTCGATATTATCGCCAGAAAAATATCGATATTCAGATATATGCGATATTTCGATATATGATAATCCGATTATAATTTGATAAATTATAATCCAATATATATATATATATAATATATATACTATATATATATTATGATTATATATATATGATATATAGTATATATATATATATATATATATATAATATATAAGTATATAAGATATATAGTATGTGAGTATATATATATATATGAGTATATATATATATATCCTCCGATTAGACGATCGGCAAATAGTTAAAAAACAACGATAGCTACACTAAAATTGGAATACATTTTTGGAATTTCAGGGCAAATGTTTAGGTTATGAAAAGTACGAAATAAATTAAAACTAACATAGAATAAAATATAAATAAATAAAGTATGTAAGGGATGTACGATGTTTTTTATTTTACAACGGCAGAAATGATGATGTTAACAGATTTTGATTTGCAGTATCTTTAAACAATGAGCAGTATGTTAGATTTTACGAGTGGATTACGGTTTAATACTAGCATATATATATATATATATATAAATATTATATTATATATATATATATATATAGAAGTATATATATATATATATATATATATATATATATATAATATATATATATATAGTAATAATATATATATAATTTATCCGATCTCACGTTCCGTGTGGCCGTTAAGTAACTTTGTCCTCCATATAATATATAATAGTATATTATATAATATAATATATAGAGATAATATATATATATATATATATATATATATATAATATATATATATATATATATATATATATATATAGGAGAGAGAGAGAGAGAGAGAGAAGAGAAGAGGAAGAGAGAGAGAGAGAGAGAAAAGCTTTAATTTATAAATATGAAGCAGAGGTATGTACAGAAGAAAAAGTGGTAGAAAGGGAAAAAGAATCTTCACTCTTCAGGTCTTCCAACTTTCAAGTTTCCAACTAGAAAGCGTTGATGTTGGATCTTGAGGAACTGGGGGGGTTTTTGACTTTTTGTGGACGAGTGAATAAATTAAATAAGAAGAATCGCGTGTTTTCACTAAAAAATTAAACAATAATCATAAAAATCACTTTTTATTCGTATTAAAAATGAAAAAGTATATTAATAAAGCTAGGAATCTTCAAAATGAAGTGGCTTATTTAAGAAGAAATTAAATATGAGTTCCAACAACGAATATCGAGCAATTATTAAAGTATGTTAATAAGCTAGAGGAATCTTCAAAAATGATTTCTTATTTAGTAAGAAATAAATGATTGATTCCAACAACGGAAATTAATGTAAATTGTGATGGTAAACAACTGATACATTGCCGGGACGACTCTGGAAGTCTGGGTCTTAAGAAAATTCTGGTTAAATATTAGTTATAAAATTAAATAATTATTCTAAGAAGTTCGAAGCGTGATGCCAGACGACTTATCATAAGAAAAAGCTGTAGTGATGTACCCCCAAAAACTAACTTTTAGTAATAACAAAATTAAATTCGTTAAGTTTTAGTTAAATTACATTATTATAAGCGAAACATCGTAAAATCGCCAGTCTAGATGATTATACTTAGTCGGGTACTCTGGTATGTTTAACTGTAAACCAAAACTCACGAAGTCCTGGTCCAGTGTATTAAGATTTCTTGGCAATGATCTTCGTCCCACAACTGACAGCTGAAACAAACTCCACAGAGCTACACGTAAATCAGGATCAGGCTGTTCTCGAGTGGACTGCAAAGCTTTAAACAGTCTCAGAATAAAAAATAAATTATAAAATATTGCATGTTTCATGAAAAAAAGGAAAATAAAAACTATGATAACTATTTTAATTCCTTTCCTTTTATTCAATGTAACTCAAGTTAGTTACCCTTTATATATATATATATTATATAATTTTCTTTAGTATATATATAAGATATATAATATATAATATATATATATATATATTATAATATTATATAATATAGTATTGTATAATATATATTATATTATGATTATATAGTGAATATATATATATATATTTAATTATATAATTATATATATGATTTATATAAGAGAGGAATATATATATATATATAAATATATATATATAATATATAGTAATAATATATAGAATATATAGATATATTTATATATATAATTATAATAATATATATATTATATATATATATATATGATATATTATTATTCAAAAGCAATACTTATTTCATCTAATGCACCGAAAAAGACTGCAATTGCATATGCTCGGGGAAGTCCAATCTAGTCCTTTCATTTAAAGCAAACATTGTTTAATAATAATACTGTTCTGACGAGACTGACGTTGCATTTACAGTTTAGAAGATATTTCGATTGCCAACATAAGAACATAGCAGGGGAGAAGCATTTTACTATCAGTGTTCTAAAAATTTATTGGGTCGCATGTTATCCACTTGATACGAATAAGCTGAATAGTGATTTAAGTGAATACTCAGATGACAATTGGACTATGTGGTATGTTAGCTCCTATTGTGGTATGACGAAAAGACGAAAATCTAAAACCCCAATTTGTTCGTTTATTTTATACACGACACATTGGGACGAAACGACGAAGAACGGAAAATATGGGGAAAAGAAGGAGTTTAATCCCGTCAGGTGCGTCGGACGAGGGGGATGAAGATTTATTTTCCGGCCTTTTAAAAATTTTTTTTCGAAAAGAATATCGGCTTTCGATATAAGAAAAAATATCGAAATATCGATAATCGCGCATGAAGAAATATCGTCAAAAATATCGATATAATCGCCGAGCAAAAAGATATCGAGTATATTTCGAAGATGATTAATCGATATTTTTGCAATCCCTTAATATATATATATATATAATATAGATAATATATATTATATATATATATATATATATTAATATAGAGTAAAAGATATGATATATATATATATAAATATATATATATATATATATATATATATATAAATATAGATTATATATATATTTTTTAGGCTTGCATCGGGAGTTGGTCAATTGGCTATCAACATTCAAAGAAAGTCGAACAAAATGTAACTGACTAAAAAGTAACGGAAAGAAAAAAATAACGGCGAACTAATTCGGAGAGACGTACGATGACAAAAGAAAAAAGTATACGAGACCCTACTCCTTACCGAAAAAAACTAGTTCTGTTAAGTACGGATAACGACGCTGCCCACCTCGGTAAGATAGTAATAAGTAATATAGTTCTAATATATATAGTATATATATATATATATATATATAGTATAATATATATGTGTATATATATATACTATTATAGTACTATATATAATGATTAAAACCTGAAAAGGCTGACGTAAATGAGCCTATTATGACACGGTGGCTCACTAGTTATCTTCTCAGTTTGAACGTCTTCTTCGTCTTATGTGTCTCACAATAGTTATTGAGCGATGATAAGAATGTCTCGTTTCGACACAGCGTATCAGTGTATCTATTCGCGTCGGGGGTGTTGATATTGTGGCCTCGGACTGTGATGATTTAGAATAAACTGATTAAAAGAATGACGAAAATGCGTGAAGTTGTTATTTAATCGTAGCGTCGAATAATTAATATTTTTCGTCTTACTTTAGCATTATTTACACTAGATCAAATTATTCAAATGTTAGGTAAAAATTGAGAACACAAGTCAACTAAAATAAATGTCTTTTGTGCAGCATTGTATTACATCGACTACATCTTATGATTGCTTTCAATACCTGCACTTCACTGAAGAGGGAGTAGAGTTGAGAAGCGCGGGGCCGAAGTGTATCGTGAGATTCGAGTATTATATATATAAAAATACTTGATATATTAATATTAGGAATAGGCATAATATACTACATATTTGACTCTTAATAAGTATGTACCGTACCACTACTCAGATGAGTTTATATTACGAACCTTCAAAGAAACAGACGAATTTTTGACCTCAAAGGAGTGGGGCTTCAGCTATCAATGAGGCTCATATGTTTGTATTCTAGATGTGAAATAATAACCAGCTATATTAGAATACTAGCGTGAATAATTCACTAGAATAATATCCCAGGCAAAACACAGGATTGGCTAAGAGTATGAGAAATCGCGAGTAATGTCAATTCAAACTATATATAAGGTACACAATATATATAACGCGCCAACCTGTACACGTGATAGTGGAAAATAGCTTCAAAAACGTTGGGCATCATGTGTGTAATCACGTCATATAATGACTGACCTTAATACTTACAACAAAACTACAACGATATATTATTACCACAATTACATCACTAGGAATATGTATTGTCATATTCATCAGGCATGTTCAATTGCAGATCAATAATCAAAACAGGTACTTATATATTACTACTATGTAACTCGTATTACGTTACGCCGGATACAGAAAGTATAGCGTGTCCTTAGTACAGTATTACTAAATATATATGAGCAAAATAACGTATCGTAATATCTAAAGCTCACACTAACAAATATGTGACTATCAACTCGGAAAGAAAATGATACATCTAAGTCAAATATATCTCTCAGAATGCTTGCGTTTTATATTTAACACTATTTGTTCTGTGATTTGTTTATCACAGTGTCTGGAATTGTACTGTGTCTTTATGGTTGATATAAACTTATTAAACTAGCACTTTATATACTTGCTCATTCTAGCTTCCTTATTGGGAGTTGATCTTGCTCTTGTCTTCCTCATTCACACACAGAGACAAACTTAGCTATCTCTACGACTTATACAGAAATCTCAATAATCACCTATAATAATAGATAACATATATAATAAATTATTATAATATAATATATTATATAATTATATATATATAATAATATTAAATATAATTATAATATATATATATATTATATATATATATAATATATATATATATATATATTAACCTATATATATATTAATCAGTTATATTAATTAATAATATATATAGTATATATTAATATATATATATATATATATATATTATTATAAACATTAATTATTTTTAATTTTATTTAATTTTAATTACTTAATTAATTTATCTTGATATATATTTATTATAAAATGTTTTAAAAATAATAAATAATTATAACTAAATTATTGTAGATAGGTATTCTATATTTACATAATTTAACATAAAAAAATAAAATCCTATTAAAAAATTATATTATTAGTAACATCTATTTTTTATTTAGCATATTCTCATATAAATATATATGTATAGTTTTTCAGTATTTTCAGTGATATAAGTTAATAATCTCAATTTCTCCTATTGTGAGCGTACTATCTATTAGATACAATCATATATACCGTTAATTATTATGTACAACAAAAAGTTCAATTATTACAAACATCTGATAAAGTAGTTTGTCATAAGAATAGGTATAAGATATTTTTTGTGCAATTTGGAAAGTTTTGGGGAAAAAATATGATTTATCTTACTTTATCTCCAATACTAAAATAGAGTATATAATTTCTTCTTATTACCGTTTCTTCTAGGATGAATAATGCTTATTACCTCATCTTTACATCCAAATGATCTATAAATAAAATATGAATATAAATAATAATTGATAATAAAAATTATCTTCTTATATATATCTGTGAATTTTATGAATGATATAAAGATCTTATGTCACTACTATGTTTATGGAAAACAGTTCAAACTGCGACCTACTGAACATCGCGCGAAGTCATCCTACAAAACAATAATGCGTATAGATAAGAATTCCTGTCTATATCCTGCCTCCATCCGACGAGACTTCATGCCCTTGTGAGTGCAAGTGATATGATCACCTGTCATGTCAATATGATGCGTATAAGAAAAAAGTTGGGAAAATTTTGACTATAAGCAATATATAATACATAAAAGATAATATACATACGACAATCTGAATAAAAATAGAGACAAATGAAAATTACGAATATATTGTGTTGATGTATATGTACTATACTAAATACAAAAATAATAATCGGCTTGATTATATCCATATCTATTTATAATGTTTAATCATAAAACATTTACATAACAGTCTATGGAAAAAGTACACTCATAATGATGAGAAAGAATAGTAATTGCTATACTCAAACGAATACCTTCTATGCTATTCACTTACTGACCAGTTCGTGTATAATATTCCAAAGTTATAAATACTAATTCTATTTATATATGGGTATATATAATTACAATTCATATATCACACATGTATTAAGCTTAAGTGAAATATCCATTTTGAAGTAAAACTACCAAATAAATAAATCAGCGCCTCTACAGCTTCTGAGTCACCTGAATATGTAAATAACCATTATAATACCTAACCCTAAGAAGCATTTATATACCATCTTATATCAATGAAAATGATATGGCATAAGTATTTTCTAAAGCGAGAGATAAATAGATAAGAAAATAACTAAAGCTGTTTAAATTAAATAAAACGTCACGACTAGAATATAAACTTCACTTTATGACGGTTCTATGGATGATTGAAAGTATAGACGACTTTGTGAGTGCGAATTACGATAAGTGCTCTGAATTTACTTAGTGCATCACACCATAAGAAAAGTCATAGAGCTTTATGGTGTGTTTAATTTTATCAGACAATATGGATATTGAAGCATGGTATGAGAGAATCTTACTTGCGTTGCAGAAGATTGAAATAACTAATTCAATAATGCGAACGATTCATATTCTCATAATCGCACAACTAATAATAAGAGCGTGGAAAAAAAGAAATCTACCAGAACACAACACCTCTTCAGTAGATATATCATAGTCGAAGATATAAAGCGTATGAGAGCATGGTAAGAGTATCACTTTGCAATGAGTGTGTCTATGCAAGAAGAAAATGGCTCTTCGAAAGTAGATGATAGATTGAAGGAAAAGCGACTACCGACAAGTTATGGATTACTCTCAGAAAGAGTGAGGATTTATCTAATCTGATTTGTGAAAAAATCTGTTGTGATCACCTCAAAGAAAAAACATTAGGATGAGCACAACATGAGTATCACACACAAAGTTTTCGTGATCTGTATAAATTAATATGAGGGCAAAATTATTTTAGCCAGGCAGCGTAATGAAGGATGATAAGAGAAAATCGTACGAATGAAATACCAGAGTCGCGTAGTAGGTCATATAGCTCAATCTAATTAGTAGGTATCTGCGAGAGTCCTAGACTATGCTATATGTCAAAATACGTTGTAGTGCGATAAATAATAATATGGATGAAATAGAGAAATTATGAGGGTACTGCCTCAGGAGAAGAAATTGATGTTTTCCTCAAGCTCAACCTTCCTATATTATCTATATATTCAAGAGACTATGACTGTCAGTAAATACCTGTGTAAAAATGTTAATCCATTGTAAATTACTCTTTCGATAGAAGAGAACCTATGGACTGGAATAAGAAGGGTGGGAAAAGGAGACATAATATATCTAAGTGAGCTACAAAGTCGATTGAGTCAGATGGACAATCTCAGGGTCGCGCACCCGTGTTACCCTGTGTTGAGATAATCAAACATAAAATAAATGTAATAGTTAAAATAGATCGTAATTGTTATGACTGAGTTGATACGTCGTACTGAAAGATAAAAGAGATATATAATGAGTAATATAATACAGTGAGGGTACATATTAGTGAAAAGGAGGGTTTGTTCATGTGAATAAGTGGATGATAGCGGTATTGTATAAATGCGGCAATATATATAGTCGCTAAGTAGTATAGTTGTGAGAATCGTAACCGTATTGGTTGTAGAGATCACCTAAATAGATAAAGGTAGAGATTGAAGTCAGTAAAGAATTGACTTACTGTAGAGAGAGATAGAATGTGAGTTTGGCAATGAATATACGATGAAATATAAAAAATAGAGTTGCTGCCTAATAAATGGATGATGCCAATTTTAATATTTCTAAGTATATTTATGTTATATATTATAATATGCATATTTATTATACATATTACTGTATACTTAGTATGCAAAACAAGAAAAGACTCAGGATCGAATCCGGTAATTCGGGAAATTCGTAGCTACCGGAATCCCGAATATACCGTTATGATTAGTATGATACCAATAACATCGCTGCGCGAAATCAAATCCGGAGCCAGACCGTCCGAATTGCAAGGAAATACACAAATCTACCAGTTGCTGCTGCATCCACTAATAATATATAGAAATATATAATATATATAACTAGATATATATGTGTATAGAGAATATGCTCGAATCCGAAATCGAAAATCGATATAATCCTCATTGTAGAGAGAGCTTCTAACCGTAGTAATCTTATATAACTCAGAATATCCGGATCGAGAGATCGCCCATCATTAATATATATATATTATATATATATATATATAATATAATTATATATATATATATTAATATATATATATGAAATATTATATTAATACTTAGTATATTATTATATATATATATATAATATATATTATATATTATTAATTATATATATATAAATATAATATTATATATAGTATATATTATATATATATTAATATAATACTATATATATTAAATATATATATATATATATATTAAATATAATTATATACATATATATAATTAAATATATATACTTTTAATGTATATAATATAAATATATTATATTAATTATATATATTAATTATTAATTAAATATATATATATATATATATATATATTATAATTATTAATTATATATATATATTAATATATATAATTATATATATTATATATAATATTAATATATATTATATAATATATATAATATATATAATATATAAATATATAATATATATTAAAGATATATAATATATATAATATATATATATAATTATATATATGATATAATATATTAATCATATATATATATTATATAGAGAGAGAGAGAAGATAGATATATAAAGATTATATATAGAGATAGATAAGAGATGAGAGAGAATAGGATAGATATGAGAGTAAGAGATATAGAGAAGATAGATTGAATATAGATGATAGAAGTAACGATGTATATAATAGATAGGGTAATAATATATATATATATATATATAATAAACAATATATATAGGTAGTAGTATGAATAAGATCTGAAGAGAATGAATATAGTAATACCTGTAGATAGAGATATAAGTAGAGAGAGAGTATGACAGACTACTTAATATAAATATATCAAGTTTAAGTTCTTAAGTTTACAAGTACAAACTCTTAAAGAGAGATAGTGATATTATATATTTATATGGATAGCAATTATGTGTTTGATCACGAAATCTAACGATAATTTATCCCTATAGGAGATAGATCTGTATTTCTATCGCTTCTATTATTATAATTACTGAAGAAGAACTAAATATTCTAATAATTAAGCGATAAATATAATACTGTATATGATTTATGCATAGTTTAAAATAGAATCACATGGAGAATAAAGTATAAATATAAAAAAAGAAGTTAAAGAACACGAGAAAAAGAAAAATATAGAGGATAGCAAACATTACAATATATATATTAATATATATCATATATTAATATAATTATATACTAAATAATATATATATATTATTATAGTATTATATATATATTAATATATATGATAATTAATATATAATTATTATATATTATATATATAATATTATATAATTAATCTAGTATGGCGTATCACTGAAGATTATACACTATTTGTATGGCAAATATATAATATAAATAATAATATATATGAATATTATAATATATATATATATATATATAATATATATATATTATATTATATATAAGTATATAATTAATACTATATATATATATATATATATATATATATATTATAATTATTGAAAGAGATGGATGATAAGGTAACCAATAAATTAATAAGTTAGTGAATTTAGTGAGCGTGAGGTATGATATATTTAAATTAATCTTATGATTGATAATAAGTATAATAAGGAAATAATTTATCATGAGTATAAGCAATATATATATATAACTTAAACCTACTTATAAACTTTGCTACTATACGCTTTCTCTTCATTTATTCTAGATAAATGGAATATAATTTTAATTTTTCACGTGCCTTTGAATAAAGCATATATGTTATAATTATGTTATTATATGCATAAGATATGACTCAAAGCCTGACATTAGGATATTATACCTACCAGAGATATATAGTATTAAATATACTTATTTTAATTATATAAAGGTAGTTAAAACAATACACTTATAGATGAAAAATGTTACATATTATTAAAATATATCAATATAAAGTCATCAACACTCATTCACTGCCTCTTAATCCATAAAACTAATCATTCAAGCAAATATTAATATTATGAGTAAACAATTTAAGTGTTCATGGATGAATTATTAAGTGAACATCATGAGAAAATTATAGAGACATTGAGGAGATACCGATCAGTATTTAGCAGAAGTGATAGAGATGTGAGCAGAACATCGATGACACTGTACAAAATCAAACTACATTACTACACACTAATTTATCAAAGAGCGAGAAAGTTCTAACAAACAAAAACCAGGGGAGGAAACACTACTTGAGAGACATTGTCGAACCATTTGCTTCGAAGTGGAGCTTTCCTGAAGTACCAATTAAAAAAACAAACGGTACGATGCGCCTTTGCGAAGAATATGGTAGGCTTAATGGGGTCACAGAGACTGAACGGTTCCTTATGACAAACATTACTGAAACTATATTCGGCTGCCATGGAGCTTATTACTTTAAGAGTCTGGACCTTGTAAGAGGATATTATCAGATGCAGTTGGAGGTGGATAGTAAATATTATGCTGCATTTTCCACCGTAAGTGGTCAAGACCGGTTAAAAAGGTTAAGTTTCGAGCTTATTCGAACGTGAAATATTGGTGTTTTATTGTTCCGTAGACTATCGACGAGGTTGCTACGCAAACTGCCAAGCCTAAAGCTCAGTGACCCTATACGACACAACGTCCTCTCCTGCTGTCTCTATTGATTGGAACCTGATATAGGGTTGCTTTTTGATAGGTACCACCCTATCTATAAGATAGCATGACTTAAGTAAAATTACCTAGATATTGTCTGAGTATTCGAAGCAACGGACATTTACTCGGGGAACCACCAGGAGTGACAAGCCCATATAACAATAATCGAATACAAATAGATGGACGTGTACCGCACAAGTCCGACACAAGAAGGCCCGATACACCGAATCACCGATACTTATCCTAATTTTTTAAAGGATGGCCGATACCTCGAATACCCGTACCGGATACGATACTTTAAACAATCGTATCAACTACAACAACGGTACGTAAGCAGCTAGAACTATGTGTACTCGCTAGGCCAACTCAGGCAGTTGCCATTCCCTGGGACAACTAACCTACTTTTCACGTATTTATTTCTATTTGCGTTCGCGCCAAGTTATAGTTGTAATTTTATAACCATTACAATAGCTACTCTTAAAGCGAACTTATATATGAATGCAAATTTATAATAGTCAACCTCTATGTCTGTCATATAACTCTTTTGTGTTTGGTTTATTAAACAAATAAGTATCAACATTCCATCTTTCCCAGCTAATTAGCTAAATAAAACAGCGTTTAGCTACTTAGCTTTTTATCGGTTGGAAAAAAAAAATTAAAGATTTGCAAAATTCTTTACTACAGCTTACCCATATATAAAAATATTGGAAGTAATGAAAATAAGATGGAGGTTTGTTTAAATTCTGCTTGAAAGCACAAAACACAAAACGCATTATTTCAAACATATGAATCCATAATAATTAAATACTCCCCTTTACTAGATAAAAATAGATATCATTTAATACTCATATACTCAAATTCAAAACTTCTCAAATTGTGATGCAAAACATTAAGCCTTTCACTAGTTATCTGGCGTAGAGCCCTGTCTTCCTCTTTTGCGGGGTGTCTTAGCAGTTGCCCACCTAGCACTAAAAGCTCCGCTCTCGACTGCTGAGGCGGGAACTGATGAAATATTGTTTGCAGCCCTTGATAATTAATCGGAAGACCTCATGCCCATCTACTTCATGGCCACCACCATGAAGGATTCTCTTTCTGTACGCGCGCAGCCGGTCTCCATGTTTTTTCCGCAGAGCTTCATCCCTCTTTTAGTCACGCGAGGCATCTCGGCCGACACAATCTTGAAAATTTGATCTTTCTCCACGAACTTCGCTTGACTAGTCGCTTCTCACGCCTGTTTCTGTCGTCCGTGCATTGAAGGCGTTCCTCTAGCTCTCTCCGCTGTCCGATTTTGCACCCCTCTGAAGACCGACCGGACGCTTCGCGACGATCTCAAGATGGCCAACTTTCCAGCCGCGGATGACTCCCCACTATCCAGTATCAAAGCGATCAGCATATCCAATCCTTTCCTTCATCTTCAGCTAGGTTTATTTTTGCTGAAAGTATAGCCACCATCCCCCCCACGTTCTCCCCAGGTGCTTTGCCAAGGGTTGCACTGATTGACAGCGCCGGGCCTTCCATGTCCTGTGGAACTCTCGTCTTTCTTTGCTCCACGCGCGAGCCAGAGCCGTCCCTCTCCCCCCTCGTTCCTAGTCGTTCATTAAATCATCTCAGCGGGACACGGGCCCTGGCTCCACCGCGGCGGACCCGCTCTGCCCCATTCTGCCGGCCGAAGGTCTTCGAGCCTAGCCTCACAGGACCTTCCCTATGCTAGAACGCCCTACTTCTTATCTATAATCGAAGTAGTTTATTACCACAACTGTCACTACAGAAAAAATTTACCTGTTTTGCGTTTCTTATGATTTTCTTTTTATGGTCTTTGTCCGTAATCACAGTTCTTTTATGCAGATTACCAAATGATGTCTTTTAGTTTTTCTCTAGCGGCCCATCGACCCCCCGCCTGTTTGACTTCACGCCCCGGCCACTGACACAACTCGCATTATTCCGCACTCGCTTCTCATTTGACGCGCGCGTCACGTTACGGCACTCCGGGCGCCTCCCTCGGCTCCGCTTTGCACTTCTAACCCTCACGCTCCCGCCGCGGCCCCCACCGCCCGCTCCTCCGCCCGGGTCGCAGCCTCGCCCGCTTAGCCCAAGCTGCAGCTTTCACCCTCTGACATCCTAGTTAGCTCCGTCCCCCCTCCCCTACTCCTCACCCAGCCGCACCCCCTACCTCACTGCGTACGTCTATGACCTGCCCGTACTAATATATACATCTATATACTACTACCCTCATACCTATGATACTTCACGTTATATTATACTCTATACCTCCTTATCACTCTTATATACTATGTATTATACGTACCACCGTAGCGCTCATCTGATCTATCTCTACTGTCCCCTCCACTCATCTTATATATCTATATATACCGCCCGATCTCCATTGGCCTATACTCACTTTCGCTCCACACTACATCCTTATATGCTCCTAACATATACATCTCGGAAGGGTACCCCCAGCTTGTCACCCAAACCACTTTCACAATATCTTTTTATTCAATTTTCAGAATATTAAGTATTATAATTTAATAAACATTTGTAAAATATGCAAGTTAGACATTTGCTAAAACTCGGATTGGCATGATGCATTGTGTTATGTGTCGTGAAAACTCATTTGTCCTCCTCCAGACAAACACCACTTTTCCACCAAAATTTGTTGGAAGGGAAACAAAAGTATTGGATTGCGTACAGCGCCTCCTACGTTTTTAGCCCTATTGGTGATTAAGATAAGCCGAACTGGGCACCTCATGTATATGGTGAAGTTGGCCCAAACGACAGGCACCCTCTCAGCACTATGAGGGCTAAGAGGAACAAGCAAACCGTTACAATGCCTTTGGCTATATCCCAGCAATATGCGGCGCAAAGCCACGAATCACTCTATGTCGACTTAGCCACTTCTGAATAGTTACAAATATGACAAACGGTAAAGGAAGCAATTCTCTTCCATACCCACGAGCTTCTCCCTTCATCACGACACCCCAGTTCCTCAGTAATGAAAACTACCCTATACCTTCAACACACGCTCTGTAAGTAAAATCCGTTGTGGCCTAGCGTTAGTCCGATGCATATCCAAACGCAACACGAAGACACGCTACTCGTTCTCTACAATCTTTGCTCACCGCACGCCTACGTCCTACTATTACCTTAGTCCGATATCCCCCTCTATCATATTATGAGCTATATTATAGTATACTATATATATAATCATTATATATACTATATGTATAAATACTAGTAGCAGGTCTTTCTCCTTGCTTTCTAGCATGGCATGACCTTCATTTCCTCCTCGACTTCAGAAGAGGAAACAAATCCATATTTGACGGAAGAAAATCGCATTAAGACTAACATTGAAAAAACGTTATGCCTCGGGGCATTCCTCCGTAGTTCGTGTTCAGGGATTTTAAGAAATTGTAAAATCCAGATTACAAAACAGCTCGCTCAGTACAGAATGCTCATTGTGATTTTCTAGAAAAAAATACGGAAGGTCGGTATGTCATTTAAAGGTGCGTTATTTGCACTGCATTTGGACTTTTCCGCGACGAGGAATTTATCCGGATGTAAGTGAGAACATTTTTTTTAACATTGTCAGGTCACCACCATCTGACCGGGCGCGAGGCCCTATTCCAAGACAGGGCCGGGTGTTACACTGTCTCAGGAAGCCTCACCAGCCTAACGCAGAAATAAGCAGACCTAGAGCACAGATCCCAAGGCTTTCGAAGTGTAAGGAATTAAATCAAGACAGGAAACCACAGAGACTGGAAAGAGAATTCCACAGAACCAGATGGTGCAGGAAGAAGGAAGCACCGGCAGAGCATACTTAGTCTGGACGTACCCAATATCCACACAAAACCTCATGCGCAACACAGCAGCCTCTTGTGCTACCGCGGCGGTCGTCCGTAAAGGGCTTGGGTGGTACGCGACGTGGGCAAGTTCCCTCGAGCACCTTCCGCTGGTACCTATAGGAAAAACGATAAAAGCACCAACCACACCCCGCCAAGCTAGCAGGGTCAGGAGAATGAAATACCCAGAACTGTTATAAGTCTTTTGGCCTTGACTCGACCCTGTCCAAAAAGCGGCGTGAAACCAGGCCCCACCCAGAGATAGAGATTCACGTACTTCATACAAGGCGGCATGACGGGCCCTCCTGCTACGCGTGCGAGTAACTTGAGGAACTAAGCAACAACGCACAAGAGTTCTCCGGCCCAGTTCCTCCTAACACCAGACAGATCTCCACCGCTTACTTCTTCTGAGGCGCCGTGCCCTAGCAACGTCTCGTCGATCTTGTGCACCGCTCTTCCAACGGCATTTGCGTTTATGCTTAAGCCAGTAGGCAGTGTATGGTTAAGCATGGCGAGGCCACCGACGGAAAGAACTCCGTCGCATAAGAGATGGACAAGCTTCGGAGGTTTAGAGAGGGAATTGCCTGCGTAGACCAATCTGAGTTTCATACTAAAATTACAATTCAAAAGGTTGGACGACGAGCACCCGGAGAATTCTACTGCAGCAATCCCTGAGACGAAAAACAATCGGATAAGGTAATCGAACCGAAAGGATAATTGACTTGAAGTAAAAGCGGGAGCAGAATTGAAATGAGTTGAAGAATAAGGGTCTCGAGGTCATCGTGCATACGAAGGGATAGAAGTTAGATGAATAATGCGAAGACGAGAACTTTCATTAATGAAAAGTAAGAATGTTAAAGTAGGAGATAAGACAGAACCGCCCTCGAGGACGACACCACCCGATCCCCTACTTACCTACACGCACAAAGCACAGAAGGAAGCACGCCCCGCTCCGTAACAGACGAGCCGCCTATTTTCGACCGGCATTTAGAAACGAAAAACTTACGACGCACTAAGTACAGCGCCTCCCACGACACGACCGAGGCAGGAGGACAACCCCCCACAAGAGGAAGGGAGCTTTTCGCTGAGAGCCAGGCCTGACACCCCCCGTGCCGACCGGGCATGCGACATACTCCATGGCTCATTGCCGCACGCTATGATCCATGCTGCTCACCCGACCGCCTAAGCTCTCTCCCCGTAGTTCCCTACAAGGCCGGAAACCATAGATCATATAAACAATAGGAAAGAATATCGCCCCAGCCGTAGATATCCGGAAGCGCCCGACGAGGCCTACTTGGAGAGGTAGCGAGCGATCACAGAAGTGCAATGAGGATTGCCAGCGCATTTGATCTAAGCAAAAGTGAGCAGCATCGAGAAGGTTCAAAGATTCTCTAGATAGAATCAACGTGAGAGGCTTATTGCGGACCAATTAGGTTAGAAGGTCATCAGCAGCGGAGCTTCCTTTTTCTCCGCCGACCGGCCATCCAGCCACTGGCACGATGTCGCCTCTGCCCACATCACTCGATGAAAATTGGCTAGTAATTGAGACCATAGAGGCAAGATAGCTTGAACGAACGGAAGGGCTAAGCACTGGTACAGCACACTCCCTTCAGAACACGGGACCAGGAGGAGAATGCCATCCGCGCCACCGCCTTCCCTAACGTTTCATAGATCTTCAGAGCCTCCATCGCACCCGATTCAGAGTGCTAGATCAACAGGCAATCAGCATAGAAACCATAGAGGAGAAGGAAGAGAGGCGAAGCTCGCTACAATCATCAGGTTGAGTTAGAGGAGAAAATAGAGAGGCCAACGAGATTGGCCTTCTTCGACTGTGGGAATTAGCACACAGAACCCATCGAACGAAATAAGAGGCAGTAAAGGCAGGATCTTACAGAAGATTCGTTAGGTATGTCTTTTGCAGGCGCAGGCCAGGCAAAGGATCTTGTGCCCACGTAGGAGAACTAAGGACTGCAGCGTGTAGCGCCACAGCTTTCGTTTTGTATGACAAGCCGCTTTGCTGACGTAGAAGAGTCTATCCCCAGACAACATTTCTCAGCCTGAATGAAAAATTCAGCAGTCAGTCGATAAGCGTGAGAACGAGAATTTTTCCACCCCCGATGCGCACTGTCTAGCCTGACATGGCGCACTGAGGCAACAACTACGATCGACCATCGGATTATGAGAGGAGAAAAAGGCATTTCCTTGTAGGCAGAAAGGAATGAAACCTGTCACCCCTGATCACCGCATTTACAGCTTCCACCTTTATCGGCAGAAGCTGAGCGTCACCTAAGTCAAAGCAGTCATTCCCTAATTATACTTAGCCTAGAAGAGCACGCAAGCCCCCCCAATCCAGACCGACCGCGCGCTGTCAGCTACCAAGTCCAACATCGGCATCGCCGAATCACAAGTGCGCCCGCGATCCGCACAGCCTGTTGCGGGCCCGATCAAGCGTGCCAGAAAAAAACGCGTAGAGGCCACGATTATTAGCTTTGAGAAGGAGACAGTAGTAGATAGATTACCTAGGAGCATATCAAGGGTTGTTGTCAGATTTACTAAATAGGAGCCGAGGTGGCTATCATTAAGTACGAGAGAAGGACTAGTGTCCGACAACTAGGTCAAGTGCCCCTGCGTGTTCAAGATTGGGCTGTGCGGACGATCCCGGCAAGGTGTTGCTAAAGTTTACTTTACCAGTTCAGTTGCTCGCACTCTCGGATCGTTTGAGAAACACTAAATGATTCGGCCTCCATCGCCCACCTAAATGCAGGATGAGAGGACCCACAATCATTCAGTGTGTGTACATTGGAAATCCGCCTAAATAGAAGGACCTCCCGAGTATTGGATGTAGAAGAACTAAGCAGTGGTGAAAGCATTTCGCCAGTAGTATTAAGGACAATGGAAGGTATTTGTTATGAGCTTTCGAAGAAATTATTCTAATGTTGAGTTTTTCGCACTAAGGAAGCCAAATCGATCTCACAAGAGAAAAACAACGATGGGCAAAGCATTTAAATGCAAAGTAAGCATGTCTTCGACCGCGGTATTGCAAAGTCCACGACTCCGTATCACGTTTACCTCTCCAGTGCCTATCGATCACGTACCTTATCTTATCCAACCGTAAAAGTCTCCTTTTTAAGTACTGCTGCTTTCCGTCTTAACATTCTAGCACACCTTCAAATACAAAAATGCGCCTAAGTAGTACGCCTAACGGGTACGCCTTATCTAGCTCACAAACGCCTTACCAACGCCAATTCCCAACAACTTCAACATATATGCGCAGTAGACTTTCAGAGAGTATGGATGATAGAAAAAATGGAAGGTTATTTCTTGGTGTTCGCGTTCAAAAATATATTAAGATTCAAATACACAAAATACAACGGAAAGAAACGGCATTCTGTTTGCTGGTTCCCATGAGTCCCATCCGCCCCCGCCTGTTATTGAATCTGAAAGTTTCTACTTAATTTCTTAACCCAATTAAGAAGAACTCCGAGATGACCATCCGCGCACCAAGTCGGGGCCCATATATCCAACCGCATTACCCCGCATACCGATCACCAATGACTACGCCCGCCCACAACAGGCGCGACTCACTGCCGATACCTCGCATGACCGGATACGCGATACTTATCGGGTACCATCCCTCCAATACTCAATAATAATGCAATCCATAGTACTCCTGAGATTTTACTGCCCCACAGCACGCGCACCCTATTAATGCCTTAATACGGCCCATCACCGAGCTTATTGTGCGATAAGTAACTCATTACCCGTATGGATATTTAGTAATGATAGTGAACTAGGAAAGGAATAAATACATAACAAAGAAATTATATTAACATAATATATAGAATATTCTATTAATAAATAATACCAAAAACAATATCCATAAACGATATAATAATAATAATACATAACTATGAATTAATGAAATATAAAAAGATAATAAAAATAATAAAACATTACTAATAATAAGCAAATAAATCCATAATAATCAATGCAAAAGTTAAAATCATATACTTAATAATAATAATCATTAATAATAATAATAAATAATAATCAATAATATAACTTATATACATAATAATAATAATACACACTAAGTAATGATAAAATAGATAAAATAATACATAATAACGAAAATAATAATAATAATAATAATTAATAATAATAATATATAATCAATGAAGAATAATATTAATATAATAATAATAATAGCATCAACATAACCCAATATAATAATCGAGTAAATTATGAACCAAAATATGACTTAACTTGAAGTAATAATAATAATAAAATAATACATAATGAATATAATGAAGTAATAATAATAATTACCATATATAATAATAATATAATAACCAAATCTACGGACACGATAAACGACCAATATTCACATCATACATCTTGCAGCTTCCTAACTCATTTACCTAATAAATGAAGGAACTTTCCAGGTAACTTTATTTAAGACCAAAACACTTGTAATGGTAAAAAGATAATATCCTCATCCTCCAAATTTGTCCCCGTATTTCGTAAACACCCTATAGTATATATATATACTACTGATACTATACTATATAATATTTATATATTATAACTATATTATAGTATATTATACTCATTATTTATACTATAGATATAATATTTAATATTTATATATCATATATATATAATATATTATACTATTATTACTATATATATAGCGTATATTATATATTATATATTCCTATATAATTATAGTTAACTATGAAAAATCAAGAATGATTTATCAAACTGGATGATTGAGCAATTAACGGCGTAAAAACATAACTTGTTCTTTTACTACCACTATAGTGTTTTAAAACCTAAACAAACCTGAATTTTTTCTGAAAACGTTCGATAATGAGCTGCGATAAGGGACTAAACGGCGTGGACTGCCTTACTTGAACCCAACCTTTTTTGGGTTCGGGACAGCGGATAGCCTCCAGTCGTACAAGCCTCCGCCCGACTCGTATATTTGTCTCATATTCCTCAACAACCTGCAGGTGACTTCACTCCATCCACGAGAGAGGCAGTTAGATTCTATTACCTTCCATTATATGTTCCTTGTCGTTCAACATCTTACTACTAATGCGATTGATTATGCAGAATATTCTACACACTCTACCAACTATCTAAGCAACGCGGGACGAGGAAGCGGCTGAGCACTCGGCGCATTCGCCTTGACGCACGGCTCGGTTGCTTGACAAACAAGATTCCATTGCAACCCAACTTTTTGTGGGTTGGAAGATAGCTCAGTCGTAAGAGAAACCGGGGCGTATAGTCCCGCATTCGACTATGCACAACGCGATGGTTAAGTTCCCAGAGAAGGCAGCTGTAAATTACCTTCCCATATATGTTCGTTCTTTAACATCTTATATAATTGCAATGATTATTAATCACAATATTTAACATATATATACATATATATATTAATATATATATATATATATATTAGTTCTATATATAGTATTATATTATATATTATAATGATATAATTATAGATATATATATAGTATATTACTATACTATCAATAATATATATATATATATATATTATCGATTATATATATATATATATATATATATATAATCAAGAGGTGGGCCCAGGCCCTTTGCATTACTCAGCAATTCATGGGATGAGGAAAACCGGGTGCTGTTAGACACAACTACGCTTGAAGCGCGCATTTTTTGTGACGGACGTGCGTCGGGCCTAGTGTGTGTTAGCAGCATCCGGAATTATTGTAAACACTGCCGACTGCGCGTTGGTCCAATGTCTCTGTAATCCGGCGATGGAGAGTAAAGATCTTCCTGTGACTGCATGGCAGTTTAACAGATTGGAATTCTCTCTACCCTGGACACTCTCCCTCTACTGCAGAGTGTAGTAGGAAGTAGTGAATGGCATGGGAAGGTTGACTCGGGCAAATTAAATCGTGGTGAACTGTAAGGGACATAAGTCCGTTGAGACGTGCGCAAGGGTCGTTACACTGAGGGTTTATGTTGTTACCTAGTGTTTTGACTTTGATAGTTAGTCGAGACCAACCTGCGTGCTTGGAATAATCGAAGCTATATACGATCTACAAGTTCAATGTGTTCAGACCATGGGACAAGTCTTAGGGCATCCTAGGTGTGACGCAGACATTGATAAAATGACTGGCAATGACCATCGCATATACGTAGAGTTGGTGTGTGTGAGAAAGAAAATCGACTCCCTGGGTCCATCGTCTTGCGCCGCCACAGGAACCCCTAGACCCCGGGTCAGCTGTCCAGCCCGATGCGAGCATAGATGCACCACTGGCACGCAATCCAGAAGGAACAACACCACGATCCAACTCCGGGTAAATCAGACAATAAATAAAAAGTATGTTGAGATGTTTGGTCATCGTGGAAAGCGATGATGATAGTCGGTTGGTTAAGGGATGTATAGTGGCGAGTGTGTTGGAGAACCGACCCGGCCGCTGGTAGCACCGAAGAGTATACAAGTGGCAATTGAGTCGGTCGAGCACCTGGTAATGTCTCGAGGACGACGGTGAAATGTTGCAGAGTTTGGCTAGAAGGCGCGAAGAATTATAAGTGTGCATTAATTAGAGTGAATGGCGGGAGTTTTGTATGGGGGCCTGGTTGTGGCCCACCTTCCCCAGGGTATGAACTCTTACATTGACGATTTACCCATAGCTTGAGGGGTCCGTCGCCCGGCCATCGGAGCTCTAAGGGTTGGATTTATCTGTCTGTGACGAGTCTCTTCACTAATGTGAATGGGTACAGAGGGGGCAGAAGGCTGGGCTTTTTCTTTTCGACTTTTTCATATTCTTCCTACTGGCTCTTTTCTGCTTGATCCGCTATGCATGACCCCATGCACCTTGACCCAAGTCTTTGGGGCAAAAGAAGGCTCAGATTAAAGTAAAGGAAAAAGAAGCTCAATACGTACTGCTCAATATACTATACTATGATAATATGTACTATATATATACTATATATAATAAGTATATATATTTATATATGTATATTATATTCTATAGTATATTATATATATAACTTATAACTTATAATCATATATACTATTTAGTATTTTTTATATATACGTTATACCGCGACGCGCTATCTCTATAATACTATTATAGTATCCGTATACCTATATAATATATATATATTCGTTATACTACCTATATTAATTACTACTCGTATATAATACTACTACTTATGACAGTTTTATCTTCAATTCTGAATTTTTCAGATAAATTGTATATTCACTGTATATTATTATCATTATGCTATCATGTTATATTATCATCACTCCTCACCCTTCTTCTCCTCGCATACACTGGGCCCACTCCGGCGTAGAGGTGTCATCACGATCCACCAAGAAACAGAAAAGTACGCTACCAAACATTAAATAGACTGCATACGTCGACTCAATGATAGGCCCAAGTCTCTACCGCCCCCTTGACTTCATTTATTAGTCTCGACTAGCGACACGTCGTCCCGTCCCGAGTTCCAGAAAAAAATCCACGCTGGAGCTCCTCACGGGACCTTGACGATAGGGAACCTCACTGTGGACATGCTCGTCCAATGTAGGCATTCTCATCCCCTCGGCCAGGCTGCCACAAACATAGCCCCCTCACCAAACCCGCGCCGTTCACGTCGTATTTATGCAGCCTCTCGTTCCTTCGCCTCTTCAATAACTCACATTCTCTCCTTCAGGCATTCCTCACCGACCTCCATGCACTGTTACCTTCCCGGTCTCCTCAACGGTCGGATTTTCGCATCAACTTCATCTCCACTATAAATCCCGCGTTAACCCGTACCCCGACTATCAATCCATCCAATATTCCATGCAATGACACGAACCGCCATCTCAATGGTACTTCTCATTAGTAGTCTTCATTTATCCTTCTTCACACCACACATACTCACGCTAGATTGTGCCATATCCTTACACTTTTATTTCAACTTCTTCTGTTGCATTCGTTGAACAGTATTGTACTTTAGCTCTATAACTTCTTAGTTCCCAGACCACTTAGTTCCCACTACTTATACATGTAACGCACTTACCATACGCTTATCAGACCCTAGCGCCACTTAGACTTAGTCCTTTACATCTTCCACCAAGGATTTTAATTTGCACCAGCACCGTCCTACCCATTCAAAACTTTCCGTCACTAATCGTGCGATCACTTCCCGATTCCCGCTTTTTACCTCAACTACTATTATCTGAAAACTTACTGTTAAAACATCAGACCACTATGTTCCAGTGTTTGCTCCCACCATCCATCATCATAACTGTTCACACCGAGGTCACTTGTCGCCTCACTCACAACCACCTCTAATCGATACTGCTCTGTATCTACATTTACTTTTCAATCGCTGCCTCTTTACCAAACCCTTCCCAATCCATCCCTACCAATTCCTTCACCTCAAAGCTCTCCTCAGACTTCGACTACCCAAACGCAAATCATCCTTGCATCCGCAACCGTAAATAGTAGGGTACCCCCCACTGCTTTCCACTTTCGACCAGTTTTTCATTCCTAGACACCATCCCCTGCCACCTCACTCTAATTCTTCACCATCTGCCATCCCATATACCAAATTGAATATATCAAGAAAGATCACTATTTACGTCCTCTGGCTCAACTCGCTATTATATTAAACCAAGCTACTGTCAAGAGGTGAAATTATTATTCTTACAGACGCATTCAGCTATCGTCATGCATACCTTTTCATCCCATATCCAGAACCCTGGCCTACCCAACACGTTACCAGATCCCGTTTGTCCATATGCAAGAACCGTAGCATTATAACCTATATATATCCAATATCTTATAAG
>JABUQX010134399.1:0-5000 GCA_015478945.1 Trachelipus rathkii | reverse complement strand
GAAATGGAAGAATGTCACCCTCAAAATAGAAACCAGTATCCTGAGTTGTGTAAAGCATTAGAGAGGACAAATGTGAGCAATAGAGATGCATGTCTCATAGTTAATGCTGCCCTCAAGGACCTCGGACTTCTGTCACCAAAAAACGTTGTTGATCCAAGTAAGTTACAACGCCAAAGAAAATACTGGAGAGACAAACAGTCAGAGGAGCATTTGCTGCAACACAGAGGTATGGTCTGCATTGGTTTCGATGGAAAAATAGATGAAACACTTGTCGATACTGGAGGTGTGCGTAGAAAAGTTAGAGAAGAACATTACGTGCTAGTGTCATTTCCAGATGCATGTTACATCGATCACGTTAGTCCTAACTCAGGAAGATCTCGAGATGTATTTAATGAAATTCTGGGTATTATTGAACGAACAAGATCTACAGAGACTTTAAGAGCAGTGATTTGCGATGGAACTCCTGTGAATACGGGTAACAAGAATGGAATAATCACACTGTTGGAGTTACATCTTAAAAGACCACTTCAATGGCTCATATGCATGTTGCATTTTAATGAACTGCCACTCAGGAAGTTATTTAGTGTTGTTGATGGGAAGACAACTGGCCCATCGTCACATGAAGGACCTATAACCAAACTGCTCTCATTTGATCCTCAGACCAAACCCATCATTAATTTTCAACCAATTCCAGGCTCTGTAGTTGATGTTCCTGAAACAGTTACGAAAGATCTAAGTTCTGACCAGCTGTATTTACTAAAAATCTGTTTATTAATTCAGCAAGGGGTACAAAATGCAGATCATAATAATATGCGGTATTTGAAAACTGCACAGCCGGGTGCCTTAAGCCATGCAAGGTGGCTAACTAAAGCTAACAGACTGCTTCGATTGTACGTTTCAACAGAATCCGCATCTGATGATCTGAGGCGTTTGGTACGATTCGTACTGAACTTCTATGCCCCCATATGGTTCTATATCCGCTCCCATCCCTTCTGTCAAGATGGTGCAAAGAATTTTCACTTTATGGTATCACAGTATCAAAAACTTTCTCCTGAGGATCAGAACATCATTTCTCCAGTGCTCCTAAACAACTCCTATTTTTGTCATCCAGAAAACTTGTTGCTAGCTGGTGTTGCAGATGAACGGGAAACAATAAGAAGATTTTCATGTCAACAAATTCTTCAAGCAAGAAAGAAAATTTCCTCCACCAATGTGCAAGTTCGCTGCTTTGATAAAAGGCAGCTAAACGTCAATCTCAACGCCACTTCCTACATGGAACTGATAGACTGGGGGAGTACTCCTATCACCCCCCACCTCTTCTTGATGATATTAGTGATGATATTTTGGTTAGTAATCAACAAATTCTCCTACCAAAGTATCCGTGTCATTCGGTCGATGTTGAAAGAAATGTCAAAGATGTTTCCGCTGTTTCTAGTAGGGTCGTTGGTCATACTTCTCGACATGGTGCAATACTACAAACCAAACATTCTCGAATCGAAATACCTTCAGTACAGACAAAATCTGATTTTCTATGAGATTTTGTACTATGCAGGTTGTTTAGCATGTAAGAATGTAAGGATATTTAAGCTATACTGTATATCTGGCTATATATATATTTTTGTTTTTAAATAAAAAGATTCAAGGTAAAGTTGGGGTATGAAAACAAATCTTGAAGAACTTACTTTTAACACATTTCAGTTTGTATCTGAAGTGAGCACCAAAATAAAGTTGTTTCAAATCTGCACTACAACTTTTGTATGTTTTATATATTTAATATATAAATATATATATATATATATATATATATATATATATATATATATATATAGTATATATATATATATATATATATATATATATATATATATATATATATATATATATATATATATGTATATATATATATATATATATATATATATATATATATATATATATATATATATATATATATATATATATATATATATATATATATATATATATATATGTATATATATATATATATATATATATATATATATATATATATGTATATATATATATATATATATATATATATATATATATATATATATCATTGGACAGTATGACTTTGGTAAGGAGAGCTCTGCTGGTGAACTCTCTCTCTCTCTCTCTCTCTCTCTCTCTCTCTCTCTCTCTCTCTCTCTCTCTCTCTCTTTTTTTTTTTTTTTTTAATCTATACAAACAGATCGGAGAATCGCTTGCTGTGACGATAAACATGCGAAAAGCTTTAGATAGAGTCAGACACAAAACTTTGGTTTTTAAATCTCCCTTTTTGCTATCACTTTCATTTTGGTTTCCAGTAAAGTTGTTCTATGGCATATGTTATATAAATGGTCACATTTAATACTTTAAATCTAACAACAGTGATGTTCCTTAGGTTCTGCTATTTCCCGAACCCTATCACTATTTTTCATTAGCAACCAACTATCTCTCATTAAATGGTTTGCTTGCTTACTCTTATGCCGACAACTCCATTCTTCACTTCGGAAGACGTTCTATCCAACTTCAAATGGCTGATGATAGGAGGGTGGCAATAGAGCAACATACTAATATTTCTCATATCTCTAGGTAGGACAGAGAATGTTGATTGATCTTAATTCCTCAAAATCTAAGTTCCTTGATCTACCTACTCGACATAACCTTTTGACACAACTGCAATCCTTTTCTTCGAAAACAAATGATTAAAATCTTCCACGGTCCCTATTATTATTATTAGTATTTCCATCTTTAATGATTTCTCTTGAAAGATTTCAAGATGTTAGATATTCTGAGGTGTCTTCACACCTTCACCACAAAACCACAAGACCACATGACCACAAGATCCCATTTGCTTGTTCTTTATATGTTCGTTATTTGTCATGCGATAAAAAGTTTAACTACACAAATATATTGATCTTACAATTATTCTTCAAAAACAGAACCCATTCGAAAATAGGTAGATGCAGACTGGGACAATTAAACCACGATCGAATGAAATTATCTTTACGCCAAAAATTTTAGTCTTTCAACATCTTATCATAAAAGATTTCACATTCTATGACACAAGTTTGTCTTGCGATTAACATACCCCTCTTTATGTCGACACATAACCTAGATTTCTCATTTTATCACGGACTACTCTTTATTGAAAGTACTCTCTCAACAGGTGCAGGCTGTACTTCCTTGAAGACAAAGAATTACAAGTCTTTAAAGTCTTGGCGGTTTTTGCTCATTTCACAAATAATCTTTACACATTAATTAGATGTAAAAATGATTTCATTATTCTATGTATATGTGTATTATACATGTATACAAGTATTACACATTTTATGAGAGTCCACTGATCGAATAACATGCGAGTTTCTTGTGTTTCTGTGCGAGTGAAGAGTTTCTCATTTAGACTGTTCTGTATTTCTACCCATTCAGGTGATTACTTGAACTTTTCAGTGTTTCCTAAACTGCACATCCACTAGTTGACGCCTTGACATAACATATTCCAAAGCTGGTTTCTTATAAATTCTCAACTACCTCAAAAAATTTAGTCTCATTAATATCTCCTGAATCAAATAATAATAATATATACATACACAATAATACACACATGACACACACACACACACATATATATATATATATATATATATATATATATATATATATATATATATATATATATATATATATATATATATATATATTTTTTTTTTTTTGAAAATTCCGGTTCCGGTTGGACTAACTTGGTTCCGACGAACTAACCTGAATCTTTAATTTTTCAAAGGTCTTTAATTCAGTAAATTGATTTGTCATTTACCTAGCAGATTATATGCAGAGATAAAAATAATATAAAATTGATATATGGTGGAACAAATATCTTGACAAATGACCTTGGGTTACTTTGGTAAACCTTAAATGAAAATAATATTTTCACACTCGAAACTGTAGCTTTAATACCCTTGAAAGGGGTTGTTTTTTTTTTTTTTTTTTTGAGTTTTTTTTTATTTTTATTTTATTTTTAGACAAGTAGATTGTTTTAGTATTGCATTTTATAAAAAGAAGTGCTAACTCAATTATTATGGTATTTACATAACGATTGCAATAATTTTTTTGAGACCGTCCAGGTTTTCCAGCGGGAATTAGACTGATGGCTGAGTCCGAAAATGCCCTTTGTTTTTTTCAATCAGGTCTGGTTTGTTCGCTACAGACATTTAAGAAAAAAACTATTTTTCGTCCAAAAACCCAATTCCTGAGGATCATAAACATTCGGTTTTTCCGTTTTCCTGGGTAAATAAAAGTCAACGTATCCAAATTCATTCATTTATTATATACTCGATTACATTTGATAAGTTTAATACATGTACATGAGCGTTACGTGACACAAAAGTTCAGAGTTCACGGCGTAAATCCCCGTTTCCTCGATTTCCGTGTGTGAGCAGCTGCTGGGTTGTCTCTCTTCAGCGACCAGCAGTAGTCCGCGAGCATGACTGCGTCCCACCTCCCCTGGTACCTCTCCTCCATTTGACGCATGTCCTGATGGAACCTTTCTCCCTGCTCGTCGCTGACCGCACCAAGGTTTTCAGGAAACCTCTCCATGTGTGAGAACAGGAAATGCATCTTTATACTCATCAAACACCCGAGGTTTTGGAAGTTCTTTATCATGCTGTTGATGAGTGTGCCGTAGTTTGCTGCCTTCTTGTTCCCCAGGAAGTTGTTCACCACCTGCACAAACGACCTCCAGGCGGCGCACTCTAGCGTGTTCATGGAGTTTTCGAACTCTGTGTCCTTGATGAGCTGCCGTATCTGTGGGCCATCGAAAATGCCGGCCTTCAGCTTCTCAATGGTGACTCCAGGGAAGGCTCGGCACAGGTAGTTGAAGCACCTCCCATCCTTGTCCAGAGCGCGCGTGAACTGTTTCATTAACCCAAGCTTGATGTGAAGCGGTGGGAACAAAATCTTTTCCCGGTCAACAAGAGGTTCGTTTATGATGTTGCTGGCCC
>JABUQX010134398.1:12500-29123 GCA_015478945.1 Trachelipus rathkii | reverse complement strand
ATATATAGATAGTATATGAGTAATATAGAATACTAGATAGTATGATATAATTATTTTAATATATATAGTAGTCATAATATAATTATATTATAGTATATATAGAATAGTATAAATATATATTGAATATATATTATAAGTAATACTATATATATCGAAACTAGAGAAAAATTAATTTAGTGATGAATTCTAAAAGCGTTTCCTCATATTTTCAAAATGAGGATTGCTAGAATCGTCCAGGAATAATAGAGGAATGCAAGAGGCCAAAGGGGCAAGACTTTTCAGTTGATCATGCTTTGTTTTTGTAATATACCAGAAAAAAAACAATGGCGGGGGGATTATCTGCGATACCGGAAGGATACCGATTACTATCGCGGTCGGGTTACATCCCTAATATATATATAATATATATATAATATATAGATATATTATAGTATAATATATATATAGACGCTACAGCAGTAAAATTACCCCTACTCTCTACTGTTCTTTATTCAAACGACGAATGCACCCCTGAGAGTAAATAATATCCGTCATCAGTACTAATCAAATACCTACCATACTCAAAACTACTGCACAAATCAGCTAACGTTACTAAGCACCACTAGAACGATAGTCTTTTTTAGCTACATACTTGTCGCGCCGACACTTGCCATTCTTAACCACAAATTTCCGTGCATTGGTGGGTTTTATTTTGCGTATTTACTTTAGTTTGTCTTCTCTCGGTATGCATACCATACTTAGATTATTGCGACTTACATCGACCCCTCCACGCTGAAACTAGAATTCGAAAAGAACAATTGCAGTTTAAACAATTAATGCAAGAAAAGAATATTTAGGGAGATAAAATTATTACATTTGTTTTTCCCTTTTATGTTTGATTTAAGGGTAAAAATATCGTCGTAGAAAAAAGAAGAACAGACTCTAGACAGAAAACCCAGAAAAATTATTGTTTTTAGTGGCAATTATCCTATTATTTCCTTAACCCGTGTTTTTCTAAAGTTTTCGAATCTTTGTCATCTCATCGCGACTATTTATATTATATTAAATTATATATAGAGATATATTTATACTATATATATTATATAGTATATATATATATATATATATATATATTATATATATATATATATTGATTATATTATATATATAATATGTGAAGTGATTATATTTACTGATATATATATATATGATATATAGTATTATATATAGCTCTATTATAACGTATATATATATATATTATAAATATATATATATATATATATATATATATACTATACCTATATGTATATAATATATGAGATATATATATATATATATATATGATATAGTATATATATATATATGAAGCGAAGCAATTAATAGATATATATATAGTATATATACCTATATATATAACTCTATTATTACTTAGATATATAGTATATTACTTATAATATATATATATATATATATGATCATATAGTTATATATATAGTATAAATACAATATAATTATATATATTATATATGGATATAAATATACATATATATTTAAATATATATTATATATATAAATATATAGTATATATATATAATAGTATAGTATATATAGATTATAATAAAAGTATATAGTAATATATATGATATAGTTAGTAAGATATATGAGAAGAAGCTCTATATGATATATAGGAATATATTACAAAATTACACAATTATATAGAATAGAATGATAGTATACTACTATATATTATGTAGTATAATTTAAGATTACTAGATATATATAATATATTTATATGATATATATATATATATAAGAGATGAGAATATAAGATGGAGTATATATATATAGAGTAAATAGAAGAGAATATATAATATATATAGAAGAAGAATTGAAGAGAATGATAGAATGAGAATAGATAGAGTAAGATATATAGATATATTATGATATATATTATATGTATATTATATAGAATATATATATATCATACTTATATACTATATATATATATATATAGATATAATAAATGTATATATATATATAGATATAGAATTATCATATATATATTGTATATATATAGAATATTATATATAGTATACTCTATATATAGTATATAATTTTAGAATATATATATAATATACTATTTATATGTATATATGAAATATATATACCGAGAGAATAGGGTACGTCTAAACTGGAAATGGCGAGCAATTTATTCCTCTCTTGATGCTTCTTCGTAAGAGAGTGAGCATCGCTTGACGTTATCGACACTTTGTCGCCACGCTAATATGATGAGTGAGATGAGAAGATTATAGATAGAGTAATATGAGAGAGATGAAGAGAGAGAGAGTGAAGATAGTAAGATGATAGAAAATGAAGACGTCATGAAGAGAGGAGGAGAGGATTCTATAATAGAAGAGTTACGAGAGAGGAGATAGAGTGAGAGATAGAGAGAGACGAGATAAGAGAAAGTGATAAGAGGAAGAGTGAAGGTGAGGTAAGAAGTTGGAGGAACTCTGTGGAGTGTTATGAGGGGACAATGAAGATAGATATAAAAGAGAAGAGAGATAGATATATAAGACTTAGAGGAATAGAGTAAGAGGTGAATAAGAAATAGATAGATATATAAGAAAGTATAGATAATATATGTATATATAGATAAGATTAGATTATATATATACATAAATATATAGTAAATATAGAATATATATATGATATAGAGAGAGAGAGTAGAGAGAGAGAGTGAGAATGAGAGAATAAGAGAGAGGAGAGAGAAAGTGAGAAAGAGGAGAGAGAGAGAGAGAAGTAGAGAGAGAGAGAGAGATGAAGAGAGAGGAGGAGAGAGAGTAGAGTGAGAGTGAGATGAGAGAGAGAGAGATGAGAGAGAGAGAGAGTGTAAAGTTGTGAGAGAATGACAATGAATACAGTTGTCTAGGTTGAGTGATATAGAGTAGTGAGAGAGAAGTAAAGAGATGAGAGAGATGATAGATAGAATGAGTAAGAGTGCTTCTTTTAGTAGATATGATCTCTGAGATCGCTTTTCTTAATTGATAGAAGAGGAGGCGATGAGAGAGAGGAGAGAGAGAGAGAGAGAGAGAGAGAGAGAGAGAGAGAGAGAGAGAATGTTACTATTATTAATATTCAAGTTTGTTTGCAAAATAAAGCTTCACACCAATGACGTCAGACAGACATTATCCTCCTACAAGGGGTGAAATCATATATTTTATTTACAACGTTTTATTTAATATATCAATGACATCCTCTAAACATACGATGCTTACATGTGGTGCACACAAACTTCGATTGTGCAGCCTTTTTTTTATCTACTGGCCAAGGTCGGATACTCCCAAATGACACACGCAAATATAACACCAAGTGAACAAAATAAAGTAATTTAATCTTACATATTAATAAAAATATGGTAATTATTGTTTGTACTTTATAACTAGGATAATAAATTATGAGAAGGTATGCAAAAAACCGTATTATCTTATGATGCAAATTAAGAACCTTGAAGAAACCCCACCCCTTCTCTTCGTAGGGATTAAATATTTTTCCAAATCTTTTAAAAGGGTATTTATTAAGAGTTTGCAGCACTGAAGCGAAATGAAAAAAAAAATGTAAGGTCTAACAATGGTTCCAATAATATTCCTGGTCAATATAGGCTGACCAAACCCTTCAACCCTTCTTCGGTGAAGAAACAAAATTTTCCAGTCACAAATCTAAAAGTATATTATTTTAAATTTTATAACCCGAGATACCTTGTGAATTAATTTTTAAATCTCATAACATTGAGATATTGACATTCTAACGGTTAACCAGACCAAGGATACACTAACAAGGTAATAACTAATACTTTCAATCCTTATGTTTTTTGCTGGATACGGGGGCCAGCGGTTTGGCCAGTTTCCGAGTGTAGGAGTATGAGAAACAAAGGCTGAGAAGAAGGAGAGGGGAGGGTAGAGGGGCAGGCGAGGAACCGACCTCGAAAGGGCAGCACCACAAGACGAGAGAAAGGGGGCGAAGGGGAACGAACACGCCGCGGTTCATATTATGGTTATAAATAATGCTCCGAAAAAAAACGAGCAGCCCACAAGGGACGAGAGAGGGGGGAGCCCGAAGCGGGGCGCGGGAAGACAGAGGCGGCAGCGGGGGCGGAGGGGCCGAGGGGGGATAGGAAGAGAGACTCCAAAAGCGTCAATGAAAGGGAGGGAGAGGCAAGAGAGGGGGAGGGGAGAAGGGGAGGCGGCGGGACCATACCTCCGAACCGGATCATCCACTAAAAATCCAATTCAACTCTGTATTTTTATTTCCCTTTTTATAAGAAGACTAAAATCTCAATATATTGATATCAAAATCAATATTAATAAATCTTAGTCCCTAAATTCGTTTCCATGCCCACAATCTAAAATCTTGAATCCTTAAGCCTTTGAATACGTCCTGGCATTTTTAGTCCCTAGGTTTTAAATAACTAAACCAAAAATTCTTAATAATTGAACATAGGTAATACAAGTTTTTATTTATTTTGTTCATCCTTCGAGTCCTTACCTCCTAAATTTCGATCATACCCACAATGACTATATAAAATTTGAAATCCCTAATGTTTGTTGAACACGCCGCTGGCATTGGGTTTTCTAAGTTTCCCCAGGTTTATCAAGAAGGACTCAAATTCAAAATGAGACATTGCAACGTAAGTATTTCCATATTTATATGTTATACTTAAGATGACCGATAGCTCCTAAAATATCGACATGCCCCACAATTACTATATGAATATTATGAATCATTAATGTTTGCTGAATACGATGCTGGCATCGGTTTTTCTTAGTTTCCCTAGGTTTTTAGTAATAGAGACTGCAAAATCTTAATAAAATTGAGATATTGTAATATATTTTTGTGTGGGGTGATATGGTTGTGTTTATATGTTCAGTCCTTCGATGACCTACCTCCTAAATTGTCGAATCTGCCCACATGGACTTATATAAAATTTTAGAAATCCCTAATGTTTGCTGAACACGCCGCTGGCATTGGTTGTTCTAATTCCCCAGGTTTTTATCAAGAAGGACTTTAAAATCTCAATAAAATGGACATTGGCAACGTAGTTCAATATTTATATGTGATACTTAGATACCGTAGAGCTTCCAAAAATTCGATTCCTGCCCACATTACTATAGAAGATGTTGGAGATCCTGATGTTGGCGTGACGTGCCCAATCGTGAGGGTTGTGGATTTTGCGCTAACCTGTCAGTTTTCCCCTTAAGGGGTCGTTAAATTGAGAACTCCAAAATAATCTCCAAATAAAAAAAAAAAATGGGTTAGTCGCATTTTAATAAATTTTTCTTATTTTATTTTTATATAAGTATATTATAATTTATTATTATATAATATATATATATATAATTATAAAATCTATTGATTTATTAACTATATATAGAATATATTGTATATATAATATATAATGATCATATATATTAATGACTAATATATATACTATATATCCTAATAAGTTATTCTATCCTATAATTTATTTGTATATATAATATATATATATTTTATATATATATATATATATTATATATATACTATATACTCCTACATATAATGTATCATATATAATATTATATGATATATATATATATATATATTATATATATAATATATATAAATATATATAATTTGAGTATAGAAAATTATATCCACTATATAATATAGATATTTAATGGTGTTGTGCACCATAACCAAAAATGTCGTCCATAACTGATAAAAGCGAACACTCTGGATTGACGATATGAAACAGTGCTAAGTTTTGCTTTTCCCGAACCGATCTATACTTTTTTCGGTAATTACCAGTGTTCCCTAGGTTTTTATCAAGAAGGATTTCAAAATCCCAATAACATTGAGATAGATGATTCGCAACCACCGTTTTTCAATTATTTTATTAATACTAAAAATGACCAAAGCTCCTAAAATTCGATATGCCCACAATACTTTATATTAATATTTGGAAATCACTAATGCTTTGCCTGAATACGATGCCTGGCATCGGTTGTTCTTAGTTTTTCCCTAGGTTTTAGAGTAATGAGACTACAAAATCTTAATAAAATTGGCAGTAATCGAGGAAATATTTTTGGTATTTTTGATATGTTCATCCTTCGATGACCTTACCCCCTAAATTTCGATCATGCCCACTGGACTATTATAAAAATTTGGAATCCCTTAATGTTTGCTGAACACGCCGCTGGCTTTGGTTGTTCTAAGTTTTCCCCAGGCTTGGAACTTGAGGTCTGAAAATCTCAATAAAATTTGAAGACATGCAAGCGTTAGTTTCAATATGTTATATGTTGTATACTTAGATGAACCGTAGCTAGCTCTAAAATTCGACTGGGAATTCCCATGCCCACCAGAATAATACGAAGTAGAGATGAGAAGTATTTGAAGAAAGTCCCCTAAATGTGATATCGAAGTGACGATGCTAGCACGGTTGATTCTTATTTCCTCTAAAGTTATTTAGTAATTGAGAAATCCAAAATTCTCAATAAAATGAAGTGAGTGCGCATGAATATTTTTTAATTGAGGTTATTTTATAAATGATAGATTCTCTTATGACCATATCCTCCAAAAGTTCATAAGATATAGGTTTATATATCTGATGCCCACGAAGATTAATATCAATATTATGGGATATCCCTAATGTTGACTGAACACTTCTGCGGTATGGTTTTTTCTTAGTTTTCCCTATGGTTTTTATCAGCAAGGATTTCAACAATTCAATAAGCATTGACAGATATTCAGCAACGTAAATTCAAGTTCATTATATGTTTATACTAGGACTCAAAAGCTCCAAAATTCGATCATGGCCCACATACTATATATATATTGAACCTAATGTTTTGCTGAATAACGATTCTGGGCTATCGTTTTTAAAGTTTTCCTAGTTTTAGTAATTGAGACTCCCAAAAATCTCATAAAATTGGGGAGTAAAGTAGTGACAATATATTTTGAATTATATGTATGATTCTCCGATGTACCATACCCGCCTATAAGTTCGATCATTGCCCACGAAGGACCTTAGTATAAATAATTTAAGAAACCTTAATGTTGGACCTGAACACTCTCGGATGGCATTTCGTTTTCTGCTTAGTTTTTCCATTTTTTAATCAACAAAATTACGAGAAAAAGGACTCTCAAATCTCTAAAATATCACCCTCAACAAACTGAACATTGCAGATATTAGCACAGACGTATTGTTCAAATATTTTATATTTAGTATATAAAGACCTTAGCTCCTAAAATTCGATCACGCCCAAACAATTACTTAAATATTATATTTGTATTCCCTAATGTTTGCTGATATACATGCGGGCATCTTTTTTCTTATTATTCCTAGGTAGTAAGAGCAGACTGTCAAAATCTTAATTTAAATTAGATAATTGGTAATATATAAGTGGTATTTTATATGATTCATCCTTCGATGACCTTACTTCCTAAATTTCGATCATGCCCACAATGACTATATAAAATTTGGAATCCCCTAAAGTTTGCTGGAACACCCTTGCATGGTTGTTCTAAGTTTTCCAGGTTTTATCAGAGGAAGGACTTTCAAAATCTCATAAATTGAGGACATTGGCAACGAATTCAATATTTTATGTATATACTTAGATACACGTTTATAATAGTCCTAAAAAATTCTCACTCTTTAAAGACACCTCCAAATTTGCATCTCCATATATGATATATAATACTTGGCCATCGGAACATCAACATAATAATGCTGTCATCCAACGATATATTCTGTAGCAATCGGTTTTATTCTATCTTAGTGTTTTTGTCCATTTTAGTCGTTTTTAGTAATTGATGACTACAAAATTCTTAATATAAATTGAGTATACCCAAACCGAACTTAATGCGGTTACCAAAATCACAACAATGATTTTCCAATTGTTTAAGGAAACCAAAAGAAAACCTAGCACGAAATCATTTAGTTTGTTTCCCTATCTGAGAATGACTCTGAGCACTCCCTGAAAACTTTATTCTCCCGTCCGATGCCCAAATCCACCAATGACGTCATATACAAATTTCGAGCAGAAGCTTCTCTTAAGTTTTGTGCACACCCGGCTGGTCATAATGAGTTGTTCTAAGACTATTTCACCAATTATTTATCAAGAAGGAAGCTTTCAAAAATCTCAAATAAAATTGAGACAGTCAGCATGTATATGTTATCTCTCCTAATTGATTTTATGCTTAAACCAATTAAATTATTTACTTAATGAGCAGAGCTCCTAAAAATCAAAAATGACATTCACATCAAAATACTTTTGTAAATTTTGTGTGGGAATTTCTTTAATGTCTTGCTAGAATTACCGATATATGTGGAGCATCGGTTTTTCTTAGTATACCCTAGTTTTTTAAGTAATGAGACTACAGATAGATTGTTTATTAGAGAATGTTGAGGGGGGAGTAGTATTGGAAATAATATTTTGTCACGCCCAACATAGTGTTTTCACTCATGTTCCTCCTTACAAATGACCTTACCTGCTTACAATTGTCGCAAAAAATGTCCCCAATCCAACTAAATATAATGTTAGTCCCTAAATGATTTGTCTACACGCCGCTGGCCAATGTTTGTTTAAGCGTTTATCCCAAGGTTGCTCGTAGTCAGATAGACATATAATAAAATCTCTCAATAAAATTCTCCGACACTTGCAACGTAGTCTTCAAATTTTACGATGTTATGTATATATTTGAGTACGGCGTAGCTCTAAGAATCAGAGTCACGTGCTCCGTTGCAATTACGTATATGATATTTGGGAATCCCTAATGTTTCTGATATAGGCGATGCTAGGGCATGCGTTTTTCTTAACGTTTTCCAAGTTTTCCAGTAACCTAGAGACTCCAAATCTCAGATAATATTAAGAAGGTGCTCCTGGCAATATATTTGTAGCTTTATACAGTTTGATCTTCGAGCCGGATACCTCACTAGAACGAGTTTGATTCATGCCCATCATGAGACAGCTGTATAATATTTGGGACATCCCTAATGTATGTCTCTCAAACATGTCTGATTATTGTTCTTTCTCTCTTACAATTTCCCTAGAGTAATAATCTGGTTGGGAAAGCAAACAGAGATGTAATTTTTATAGGCAAACTCAAAGGAAAACTTCGTTGGCAACGAGTTTCAATATTTTATGTTATACTTAGATACCGTAGCTCCAAAATTTCGATCATGCCACAGAAATACTAATTAAATATTGGAAGTCCATACAGTGCTTCGGTGAGAACTTCTCAGATCCGATTCTGTGCGCATCGTCCTATTTCTATAGTTTTCCCTCACTAGGATTTAGTAAATAATAGACTTTACAAATCTTAATATTTGATATTGACCCAGGGATATTGGGATCAAGTACATTCTGTATTTTATTTTTTCATCCTTCCGACTCCTGCCTAGCCTCCCTAATATTTTCAATCATTTCCCGCACAGATTGAACTATATAAATATGATCCCTAATGTAATATGTCATGAAAACACGTCGCATTGCATATCGGATTTTCCTAAGGTTTCACCCCAAATGTTTGAAACACACGACAAGACTTCAAATCTCTATATAAAAAATTGAAACAATTGAGCAACGTAGTTCAATAATAATTATAATAATTGTTTATATTGTAGAAATGCATCCCATAGCTGCCTTACAGAATTCGATCAATGGCCACAATTACTAAATATAATATTTGAAACCTCCATAATGTTGCTGAAGACGATGCTCCCCATCGCCGTATATCTCGTTTCCCATTGATTTTAGTAATTTAGAGAGCAGAACTTGCTTTGAAAGTATATTGAAAAGATTTCCAATAGGTAATATATTTTTGAAGAGTGTCCTCTACTATTATGTACATCCTAATCGCTGACCTTACCTTCCTCAAATTCATCGGATCCACACATACTTAAAAATCTCCAGAAAATCCCTAATGTTGCTAAACACACCGCTTGCATCCCGCGCTTGTCTGCAGCTTTTCCCAGAATTTTTTTATCAAGAAGACTTATAACAAGCTCAATAATAATGACATGCAAAGCAGTAAAGAGATTGTGAATTATTTGTACACCTGCTGAAGTTTTTGAGAGTAATGGGAAAGCAACACATGAAGTCCATCAATTTACCTTATATATATTTTTTATCTTTTATCTGGCCACATTATTTGGATTGAATATCTGATGCTGGACGGTGTTTCTACTTGTTTCCCACAGTTGTTTTACATTAGTCAATCCAAACTCCTAAATAAAAGGAATTAAGTGCACATAAATGCAAATAATTTCAAGAATATTTAAATAATTTCCTTCATCTGGATGACAATACCTCCAAAGTTCGAAATCAGCCCACCTAGTAAAAAGATTAGTAAGAGTATTTTAGGTCACATCACCAAATGTTTTCTATAGATACCTCTAGTATGTATGCCCGTCATCCCTCCTAATAGTTTCCCTTGTTTTTAGCACGAGGATTTGTCTATACAAAGGATCCAATACATTGAATAATAGCAACCCGTAATTTGTTGTCAAGACATATTTAATTGTTTATACTTTACGGATGACGCAAAAAAAGCTCGCCTAAAATTCGATCATGCCCACAATGATATATATGATTCCCATATTTGGAAGCCCCACTAGTGTTGGCTAAGTTCACAGGCTAAGGGCACTCCAGTAATTTTCTTAGTTGTTCCCTAGGGCTTTTTGAAGCTAGAGTTGACCGACTAACAAATACTAATAAAGATGTGACGATCCGATGGTAACTTTATAATTTTTGGTATTATTAATATGTTCATCCTTAATCGATGACCTAACCTCCTAAATTTCGATCAATGCCAACACAGGGACTATACTAAACATTCGAAATCTTCCTAATGGTTGTGAAACCCCACCCGCTTTAAGGCTGAGTTGTTCTAACGTTTTCCCCTAGGTTTAATATGCAAAAGGACGTCAAAAATCTCAATAAAATTGAGACAGTGGGAAGCGGTAGTTCAAATTATTATATGTTGTTCTATACTTAGAGACGTAGCTCCTAAATTTTCGGATCCTCACCACACAAAACAATCTCATAATATTTGTCATACATCCGCTAATGCTTGAACTGCCTCAAAATACGATAGTAGCAAAATCATTTTTTCTTAGTTATTCCTACGATTTTATAATAGAGACTCCAACAATCTCAAATAGAAATTGAGGAAGATCCCGAAAGTGAGCAATAAATATTTTTTAGAAACGATATTTATAACGAGTTGATTCAATTTTCTATGACAACAGTAGCCCGTAAAAGTTCATTGATCAGCCCACACATGACTTACTCTATAATTTGACGACACCTAAAAGTGTGCCCATGAACATTCTTGATGTTATTGGTTTTTCTTAGTTAATTAATGGCCTCTTTCATCAGAGAGACTTCGAAAATCCTTCATGAATTAACGATTGAGACATTGCAACGAAAGGCTTTCCAAATTATTTTGATATGTCTGAAATCTAACCTTTAGCTGGACCGCGCTCCCTCCTAAAAAATTTTTCGTCGGTGCACCACGATTACTAATGAATATTTAAGAATGCCAAAATGCTGGCTGAATAGCGATTCTAAGTCATACGAGAATTTATCTTAGTTTCCTAGGTTTTAGTAAATAAGAACTATAAAGAATCTTTAATAGAAAGAGATCATGTGGCTTACATGATATTCTCTCCCGGTTATTTTCATGATGTTCCATCTTCATTGACCCAATACCGCCAAAATTTTCAATCATGCGCCCGACAAATATGACCGATATAAAACTTATGAACCCTAATTGTTTGCATAATACACGCCAGTGCAGTGTATGATCTAAGATAAATATCCCATAAGTGTATTATACAGGAAATGATTCATATAATCTCAATAGAAATAGTGAATTAGTGCATTAGTGATATTAGTTATTCCAAGTTTTTTAGGTGTTTATAACTTAGATGGACTCGTCGCTCCTAAAAAATTCTATCTATCCCACGAGACTAACGTTTATACTTATAGTTGAACCCTATATGCTGCTGAATACATGGCTGCATGGGTTTTTTTAGTTTTCACGAGTGCTCTTAGTTGAATCCGGCCACTCCATAGAGAGACTCTCGATTAATAATTTCCGCAGTTCAGTGCCTAAATATTTGTTGATTTATACTCACGTTGATTCTATACAAAGATGGACCATTCCTCCATAAAGCTTCGCAAATACATAAGCCCACAAGATCGGATATACTAATTGGAATCCCAATAATGTTGCTGAACCTTTATTGGTATGTTTTCTTATTTTCGCCTAGGTTTTTACAAGATATGAAATTCAAACATCATCAAACATGAGATATTCGCAAACAATTCATAATATTTATTTGTGCTATAACTATTATAAAATGAGGCATCCGACATTCCAAAAAAATTACGAATCATAGCCTCAAACATTTTACATATCATTAATAGTTTTCCGAATCTCCTGAAGTAACCTGGGGATTACGTATGCGTAATGGTACATCTGAGCCTATTTCGTAAGTTTAATCCGCATAGTATATTTAGTAATGGAAGACATCCAAAAAATCGCAATAAATTTAGATTCGTAGAATCTGACCAATTATAGTTTTTGCAATTTATGTGTTGACTTTTCTTTCGATGACCTATCTCACGACCCTCAATTCGAATCATGCCACACCTGCGACTACTATAATATTTAGACTCCCTATGTTGAACCTAACAACTCTGAATTAGCCATTCGTTTCCTTTTAGTTTGTCTCGCTTCCTTTTAATCAAGAAGACTCCAAAAAATTCTCAGAGAACTTCGATGAAATTAGCAACGAATTTCCAAGTATTCCTTGTCAACAAACTATGTATATTCCTTTTATGACGCTAATAGCTTGCCTCATAAATTCAGATTTCGAGTGACCGACATATTACCTATGTAATAATAATATGGCAATCCCCCTTACTGTTTCTCGTATAATACATGCTGCATCCTTTTCTAGTTTTCCCCTAGTTTTAGTGATTTACGACACTTCAAATCTTAATAAAAGTGACTGTTAAATTCCCCCGATAAATAAATAACTTCCCTTTTAATGTGATGTCATATATTATTATCCTTCGATGACCTTACCTCCTAAATTTCGATCATGCCCACAATGAAACGAAATATAAAAATTTGCGATATCCTACTAATGTCCTTGCTGAACACGCCTTTTGCATTGGAATTGTTAGTATCCTTAACCAGGGTCCTAATTTATCAAGAAGACTGTCAAATCCCTACAAGATAACATGAGCTATAGCACCACGTCCATTCGAATATTTTAGCTATGCTTGGTTGTTACCTTAGATGAACCATAGCTCCTACTAGATTATCCCCGATCATTCGCCACCCCACAACAGGTTACATATGAATAAAATGAAACCCCAATGTTGAACTGAATACGATGCTAGAGCATCGGCCTCAATTTTCTAGTTATTCCCTTACGGTTTTTATAGTAAATTGAGACTACAAAAATCTAATATAAATTGAGATGATTGGTAATTATAATTTTTACCAACCAAGATTCCCTTTATATTTATTAGCCTTGCGTATGACCTCTTACCTCCGTAAAAATATTCGATCGATGCACAATGCTATATAAATTGGAATTCCGTAAATGTTTAGGCCTAGAACACGCCCTTGCACCCTTGTTAGAATGTTCTAAGATTCCCACCAGCTGTTTATCAGAAGGCACTCAAAAAATACGTCATAGAAGATTGAGCACTTGCACCGAAGTTTCAATAAATATCCATATTCATGTGAGAAGTACTACTTAGATCACCGTAGCCCTAAAAATCGATCATGCACCCAAGACGATTTCACTATATAATTTTTCTGCTCGTCTATTCCCTAGGTTTATTAGTAATGAAGCTACAACAACTTATAATATATTCGCTGATATTGCGTGAATATCATTTAACTCATCCTCATATGACTTCTCATCCATATCGCAAGACGACGAACATCCTAATTGCTCGTCCATGAGCAATGCACGCACGACCAATTAGAATACAATTCTAGCTGAAGCACTTAAGTATTTCGGCCTCGATAACACGCCGTCTTGCATTGCTTTTCCTAAGTTTCCCAAGTTATTTATCAGAATAGCTTTCATAAATACATTCAATTAAAATTAGAGACATATGGAAAGACGGATCACTTTTCCTATTTTGTATATGTAAAAATCTTATACTAGATGACCGTAGCTGCCTTATGAATATATCGATCAATGCCCCTATAATTAACCCACCATGATATCAATATATTCCGCATATCCCCCTAACATGTTTTGTTCCTCTATACGATCAGGCTGCATACGGTCTTTTCTTATTGTTATCCCATAGTTTCTCAGAAATGAAGACTCAAAAACTCAATAAAAATTGACGTAGTGAAAAATACGTAATTTTGGAGAGTCTAATGATATGAATCTCGTCGCGACCACATACTTCTCCTTATTGTTCCGATATTGCCACAATCTAGACGGATAGTATGTATTTGGTAATCGCCACTAAGTTGAAGCTCCCACAAACGCCTTGCAATTGGTTGTTTTTAAGCTAAGTCTCCCAGTGTTTGTTATCAAGGAAGAATTTCCAAAATCATTCAATAAAAATTGAGACCGACCTTCCCACTAGTTTCAATATTTTATATTTATTTGCATATTAGATGACCGTAGCTCCTAAATTATCAGATCAGCAGCCCATCAAAATTAAACACTAAGAATCAATAATAATATTGAACCCTGATATGTTGTCTGAATACTATCGCTGATTCATCGATATACCTATAGTATTCACTAGGTTTAGAATAGAGTACCTCCTAAATAGAGATCTCAATAAATGATTTAGTTGGAAAAGTGCATATGATTTTGTATTTATATTTAAGTTAGAACTTCTTCAGAGATTCCGGTACCTTTCCTAATTATCGATCATCTCCCAATGGAACATTTACAATAAAAATTGGAATCCCTGAAGTTGCCTGTAACACGGCGCTGGCGTTGCGTGTGTTCTAAGTTTTCCCCAGTTTTTATCAAGAAGGACTTCAAAATCTCAATAACATTGAGATATTAGCAACTTTTTCAATATTTTATATGTTTATACTTAGAGACCATAGCTCTAAAATTCTATCACCCACAATTACGTATATAGATTGAATCCTTAGACTGTTGCTGATACGATGCTGCATCTGGTTTCTTGTTCCTAGTTTTTGTAATCAGACTACAAAAATCTTAATAAAAATTGAGTATAATGATAACTAATTTCCTTGGTATTCCATAAGCTCATTCTTCGTTATACCTTACCTCCTATAGTTTTCGATCAACTGCCACAATAACTATATTATAATTGGAGAATCCGGCTTCTAATGTTCTGCTGACACACGCTTCGCATTGTTCCCTTAATCACAGGATGAGCAAGTATCGTTCTAGTTATTCCCAGGTTATGTTGTAAATCAAGAAGGACTCGCAAAATCTCATAAAATGAGAACATGCACGTAGTTCAAGTTAATGTATATATTGTTTCTTAATCACTTAAGGGTATGAAGCCGTATCTCTCAATTACATCAAACAGCCAACAATTAACGATACAAATAGTTTGCTAAATGGCAGATCCTAATATAGCTGAGAAACGATGAAATACCGATGTCTAGGCAATCGTAAACTCCCCGTTGTCTTGATGTTCCCCAGATATTTTAGTAATTGAGACTACAAAATGCTAATAAGAAATTGGAGGGATATACTACAGAACAAATCGCCGAATAGTAATAATATATTCGGTATTTAATTAATATTTCATCCTTCGATGACTTACCTCCTAAATTTCGTATCAATTAGCCCATACAAATGACAATATAAAAGTAAGAATCCCTAATGTTGCGAAACACGCCAGTAATTAGCATAGGTTTTTTCTAAGTTTTTCCGAGGTTTATCAGAAGACTTCAAATAAATCTCAAAAATGCAAGTGTGAAACGAGTTTCTTTCAATATTTATATGTTTATACTTAAGATACCGAGCACTAAAATAATCGATCATCCACAATTACGTAATATCAATATTTGGATCGCTAAGTTTGTCTGAAATACGATGTGGCACGGTTTTTCAAGTTTCCAGGTTTTATAAATGGCGGACTTCAATATTAATCTCCAATGAAAATTGAGTTAGTGAAAATATATTTTGTGTGAATATTTTATGTTGAATTCTTCGATGACTAATACCTACCTAATATCTTATGACATAAGCCCATCAGATACTACCAAAAAGAATAGAATATTGTGAAATCCCTAATGTTTGTGAATACACCGTGGCAATTGATTCTTCTAGCTTCCTCCCAAGGTAGTTATCAAGAAGACTTATAAAATCTCCCTATATAATTGACGACAATTGCAACATCGACGTAGTTTATCATGTATTGGTAAATGATGATTTTATAAACTTAGTCATGCCGTTACGCTTCCTAAAAAATTTTCGATAATGCCCCATCAAGTACTAAAATCATCATATCTCACGAAACACCTAAAGACAGCTGGAAATTTAAGGCACTTGCCTGTTTGCTTTATTGTTCCAAGGAGCCTTACCTCTTTCATTTCCTTCAACGTGAGTCCTCTCCT
>JABUQX010134398.1:0-5000 GCA_015478945.1 Trachelipus rathkii | reverse complement strand
ACCTGGTGATGTCGACTTGAAGGAGCTCGGTTGCTTTATAACTGTTCTTGAATACAACTTTTTTAAGTTGGGGGGATACAGTCGTAGTAGTAAAAGCACGTCAAGTATCATGTCTCATTTCTTAGGTGGTTCTAGATTCACGGGGTGAATTCTTGAGCATGCATGTGATTTGTTTATAAATAATTCTAACGTCATTAGCATATTAAATTTACGTTAATATACATATTTATTTATCTATATATATAATATTATATATATATATATATATATATATATATATATATATATATATATATATATATATATATATATATACTTTCTCTATCTCTCTCTCTCTCTATATATATATATATATATATATATCTATATATATATATCGTCAAATTGATCTTAGAATCAATGGTGAATGTTTTCCGGAGGACCCCCTAAAGATGCCAATTATTTAAGAAAACTTTGTACCTCCAATGAGGCTGCAGGTTAACCTTATCCAAATTGAACTGAAACTTTCAATCTCATTTTTAGACAATTAGCAACTTTTAGGGGGTCCTTTCAGAAGATATATATATATATATATATATATATATATATATATATATATATATATATATATATATATATATATATATATATATATATATATATAAGAGGAATAGAGGTATAGATCTAAAGTACAATGTGTTCAGATGGACAATCTTCGGGGCCTGTTAGTTGTGAGAAGAAGTGATAAAATGAGAAATGTTCATTCCTCATTAGGGAGTTGTGTGTTGTGAAGAAAGGAGTAAATGAAAGCATGAATGAAAGTACATGGAGATGGTTTGGTCATTTGGAAAGGATGGATGATAGTAGGTTGGTTAAGCTGATATATAACGGTGAGTGTGCTGAGAATCGACAGGCTGAGAGACGTTTGGTCATGTGTATGGAGTCGGTAAAGGAATGCCTTATGGAGAGTTATGTGAGTTTGGCAGAGGCTAATAGAAAGGTGCATAATATTAGTGATGTGGATTTGTGAGGGGGTATAGTTGTGGCCCACCTGGGCCAAGGGATGAGCTCTACATTGACTAAATTGACTAGATGCTATAGTGAGGGTTCGTCGTAGTCTCGTGAAACCCTAGGGTGAATTTTTATGACTGCGACGAGTTCTCACTGAAGGGTATAAAGGGGGCGGTAAGGCTGGGCTTTCTTTCGACTTGCGTCATATTATTCTACTACTTTTCTATTTCAAGTACATGTAATGCACCATACCCCCAGTCTGGGGAAAGAAGGTGGGTGATAATATATATATATATATATATAGATATCTCAACATAATATTTTTTATATATAAATATATATATATATATATATATATATATATATATATATATATATATATATATATATATATATATGCGATTGATTTGTTCCTAGGGAACCTCAATTTAAAGATGAAAAGGAAGACAAACACCAAGGAGAGTGCCATAGTATATTAAGGACGTTTCGCGCTATAATAAGCGCATCATCAGCTATAAGTAAATAATAAATTATAAATGAACAATGTCTATAATAATTTACGATTATATAAAATATATATAATATATAGAAAACTAAAAATATAAAAATTAAAAAAAATTAAATCTATTATTAACCTCGCTTTACTAGCCTAACATAAATTGATCAACCATTAGAATGAATGAACAAGATAAAATCGGAACACTATTTATACCAAAATTATACATAAATTGGTTGGTTGTTTGGGACTTACTAAACTTAAAAATCAGTATTTATAACAGTATAATAAAATGAAAATTATAAAAGTTATATATAAATTGTTAAATTAAAATAAATCAGAGTTGAGTTCAGGCTCCAATTCATGAATGTAGAGGCTCTCCAAAATTTTCCTGTCGCGAGTATCAGTGACGAAGGCAAGAATCGAGAAGTCGTTGGTAGTGATGGGATGATCTTTTTCTTGGCTATTGGTACGTATGGATGAAAATTCAAGTGAGGATAGAGGAAGATTGGTACGGAAAGAAAATCCCTTGTGTTTGGAATCCTGATTCAAAGTTGTAGGCCTGTTTGATCTACATAGCGGGCATTACAGCCAGCACACTTGTACAAGTAGACTATGGAGGAGTGCAACTCTTTAGGGATTAAATCTTTGGACCTGAAAAAGTTACAAATTTTTAAGTTATTAGTAGGAATAAAAATAAAGGTGGCAAATGGAAAGTGTATTATATAGGTCTGAGGGTTCTAATAAGGGTGTCGGTGAATCGACCTGTGTAAGGAATCTTCAGGTAAATTTTCTGTTTAGGGAAATCAAAAGTAGGAGTAGGTGGTCTAAAATGGTTCTCAAGGAAATTAAATATGATTTTATCAGCAAGGTATGAAGGAAGAATTAAAATTGAAGCTCCTTAAATATTGGAGTTCTGAGTGAAAAGAAATCCAAGAGGAACATACCTTAAAGGCCCGATTTATTCTGCCTGTAAAGCCGGACAATTTAAACTTATCTGGAAGAAAACTGAAGAAGTGAGTGCCTAATTGGGTGGAGGTCGGCTTGTGGTCAATCTGTGTAGAAAAGAACCATTAGTGCGAGAGACGCCAACATCAAGAAACGGAAGGAATCCATCCACTTCACACTCCATGGAAAATTTGATATTTTTATGTTGTTTATTAAGGAAATTTATAAATAAGTCGGCATGTTCTTTGTTAGAAAAATTAAGAAGCAGTCATCCACATATGTTTTGTAGACAATGGGTTTGAAGGCTTGGGGGCATTTTTCGAGCCAGGACTGTTCATGATAGCAGAGAAAGGCGTTGGCGAAGGAGGGACCCAGAGGTGAACCCACGCCCCACCATCAATCTGTTGATAAAGGATGTTATTAAACAGAAAAATAGAATCTGAGGTGACTAAATTGATAAATTTTCTAAATTGTCTCTTATTAAGACTACCTATACATTCTCGGTTAGAAAACAAAGTATTGGAAATGATTTCACGGGTTTCGGTAACAGGAACGTTAGTAAAAAGGGACTGAATATCAAAACTCACCATAAAGGCTTGAGGGAGTGAAGAGATGAAATATAATCCACGAATTCAAAAGAACTATGAAGGGTATGTTGGTTGTGGGTAATGGGGTCAATCATTGGCACAAGAAATTTCGAAAGACTGTAGGTGGGGGTGTTAAGAGCTGAGAGAATAGGACGGAGGGGGACGACAGGTTTTTGAGTTGGAAGCCCATACAGTAAGCCTGGCTGGCTACCAGATACGTGAAGTGAGTCAAAGTTAGAGTTGACAGATTTTAGGGACCTGACAAAGTTATTGATCAATGGCACAAGTGGCTGGCTACCAGATACGTGAAGTGAGTCAAAGTTAGAGTTGACAGATTTAGGGACCTGACAAAGTTATTGATCTTATAGTAAGCCTGGCTGGCTACCAGATACGTGAAGTGAGTCAAAGTTAGAGTTGACAGATTTTAAGGACCTGACAAAGGTCAATCAATGGCACAAGAAATTTCGAAAGACTGTAGGTAGGGGTGTTAAGAGCTGAGAGGATAGGACGGAGGGGGACGTCAGGTTTGTGAGTTTTGGGAAGCCCATACAGTAAGCCTGGCTGGCTACCAGACACGTGAAGTGAGTCAAAGTTAAAGTTGACAGATTTTAGGAGGGACCTGACAAAGTTGTGATTTTATCCTCTACTCTAATTATATGTTCCAAATACAACCTGTAAAGCAGTTTAAGAATTTTGAGACATCGTTCAAAATGTTGTTCATTTTATGAAGATAGGACGATTTATTAAGAAGCACTCCCTTTTCCCTTGTCTGGGCGACATATGATGATGGATTTGTCCTTTCCTAAGTCACTCAGAATATTGAGATCCTTAAAGCTAAAAACAGGGGAGAAAATTTTCTTAATGTTAAATGAGTAGAAGAATTTTTTGAGAACATACCTGACATCTCCAGTCCAATCCATGCCATAACACAAGGCTTAATTTATCTTCAATCAAACTTAATTTATTTTAATTGTAATAATTTTCATTATATATGTCTTTTATAATTTTCATTTTATTATACTGTTATAAATACTGATTTTTAAGTTTAGTAAGTCCCAAACAACCAACCAATTTATGTATAATTTTGGTATAAATAGTGTTCCGATTTTATCTTGTTCATTCATTCTTATAGTTGATCCAGTTATGTAAGGTTAGTAAAACGAGGTTAATAATAGATTTAATTTCTTGTAATTTTTATATATTTTTAGTTTTCTATATATTTTATATAATCGTAAATATTATAGACATTGTTCATTTATAATTTATTATTTACTTATAGCTGATGATGCGCTTGGCTATAGCGCGAAACGTTCTTAATATATTATGGGTCTCTCCTTGGTGTTTGTCTTCCTTTTCATCTCTCTCTCTCTCTCTCTCTCTATATATATATATATATATATATATATATATATATATACAGTGCTGTTACCTAATTTGGTTCCATAAAAATATATTTTTTCTTTTTTTTGTTTTTTTTTTTTTCTATATATATATATATATATATATATATATATATATATATATATATATATATATATATATATATATATATATATATATATATATATAATATATAAGTATATCATATATAGATATATACTATGCTATATATATATATATATATATATATATATATATATATATATATATATATATATATAATATAGATTAAGCCTATTTTATTTAGAAAACTGAATGAAGAAAATTTAATTATGCTATAACATTTATAGACTGTAATATATCGATTTTATTTTGGAATATAGAATATTACCCTTATTATCTATTTTTTTCATTAAAATATATAATTATTTAATGTTTTTATATAATAATTGCTTATAATGTTTCTTTATAAAATTATTGTTTATGTTGTACATGACGTTTGTTTTGTATCTAAAAATGAAAAAATGATTTCTGTTTGTTTGATCAATCGTTTTTCTTTTCTTTTTTCTTTTTGACTTCTCTCTAGATCTCGACTAAAC
>JABUQX010134396.1:12500-16733 GCA_015478945.1 Trachelipus rathkii | reverse complement strand
GAGAATTGGGACGAGTATTTCCTCCATATGATTCTGTCTGTAATGTGGTAACGAGAGAGGCGGTATAAAGGGTGGGGTCTTTCCTTTCGAACTTTTTTTCAAATTCTTTCTGACCTGCCTTTTCTTTCTCCCCTCCGATGATGAACTACGCACCTTACCCCGTGCGTTTGGTGCAAAGAGGGAAGATATAAGAAAGAAAGAAGTATATATATAATATATATATAAATATTTACTATATATATATTATCATATATATATTATATTAGGTATGCTGATTTATATAATAATTATATATTATATATTAATTATAAGTATATAAGTAGTAAGATATGAAAAAAAAATCATAGTTGAGGTTTTAAGATTAAGGCCCCTAAAAACCAATTCCAAACAAACATAATTTTTTTGCTTTATTACAAAGAAATTAAAAAATGTAAATTAACTTACCAGTATTGGCAATGTTACTTGATGAAAGAGGCTTTCTAATGTTATTTGGAGAAAGATCAGCTCCTTCAGAACTTCCAGCTTTAATTGAAGAGATATCCTCAATATTTTCAGAATTTTCGGCGTTACTTGAACGAACAGCATCAAAACATTCGGAATTTTCAGCACGAAAATTGTTACCTAAAAAAAGGACACTTGAATTAATAGATGTTGAGTCTTAAAAATGGTAATATACACTGTACATATTAAGTTTTCCTCTTACTAGATCGAGTGCAAGTCTGTTTTCCAAATGAGGAACTACCAACGGGAGGTTTTGGAAATGGCGGAAGTCTTTTGATGGGACTAGGCATACTGTCTTCGTCAGAGGTGGAAACATGTCGACGTTTTCTTGTTTTCCTTCTTTCCTGATTACTAGAATCAGAAGTTGAACTATCAATATCCGAGATTTTCATGCATAGTTTCAAATTATCGAACCCAACTTCATACTAGGCTTTGAGGCTAAACACAATTAATCAAGTAAAAATTTTTTTAAAAATGGGGAAAGTTATTCTCTTGAACCATAAGACCTTTCACGCACATGAAGATTCATGTTGTGTTTGTTTATGTTATTTTTCTGCCATTTAAACCAAAGGCATCAACATTAACTAGTTACTATCTAAAAAGATCCACCCAAAAATCTTGGAATTCGAATCCATCCATTAGAGAGGAAGTGTTAAAAATTATCCACTTCAGGGACTTTATCTGAAAAACCACTAAAAAATAACGAGTGTTTTTGTTTTTATAAATGAAAGTTAAATAAATTTGCAGATATTGAAATAGATGAGTGGAGAAGCTAAAGAAAAATTAGCTTACAGATAAACAAAGCAAACAAAAGCATATGGATAAACTGTCGAGATAATTATGAAAGACCAGCTGTAGAAGAATGCAAAATCGATGGAGTAGATGGATGTTTTCACGGTCTGTTCTGCGGTGAGCAGTCGTGTCTAGTATATATTTGTCTAGCTATTTCATATAAATTCCCGCATCTGCCCTTTGTTCTGTAGTTGGCGGCCGCATGTACTCTCTGTTCCTGTGTCTGCTGCACTGGTGTCTGTTTTGACGCCAGATAGTCCATTCGGTGTATCTGTGATCGTATAATAACGATTTTACCCATACTCAGACTTGCTGTTTTTAGTAATTATTTAATAATTAATAATAATTATAATAAATCATATAAATAATAATAATATCATAAATAAATAATTAATAATAATACAATAATAATTTATAATAATTAAATAATAAATATTATAATATATAATAAATTTATTATAATAAACGATAATTTATAATAATGTATTCAAATGGTAACTAGGAAACAAACTGTATTATCAAAATTATTATGAAATAATAATAATTGCATGGAGCAAAAACTTTTCTAATTATCAATACTGTATAGTTTTTTGTTATTCTTTATAGTATTTAATAATTAATGTGATTACTTTGTTTTTTTGACGAACCAATGGGCTTTGAATAAAAAATTCAGATTCGCGCACGTCTGCTTGTCTTTGATCTAGTTTGTGTAACTGCACTTCCTTTTCAGATCCTGGCAATTGGGCGATGTGACTGTTCAAATTATTATATATATATATATATATATATATATATATATTAGATATATATATATATCTTATATACGTATTATAATATATATTATATATATATATATATATTCAGGAGGAGAGAGAGAGAGAGACGAGAGAATGATATATAGCAGATACTTTACATGAAAATAGTACCTATAAATGCGAATGAACTTTCCGCGTAAAGAAGACCACGGTTTTTTCATTCAGGCTGAGCTGGGGCACCAGATTGCTATTAGCCTTATTTATCTGTCCATTGACATGTTGCATCGGCCAATAGGCTGTTTCTCTTATTATCTTTCAACCAATTAACTCTGATGGCTGCGTATCCTAGTCCGCTATGATCAGTGTCTGGTAGTTGAACCCCATCTTCCAAATTCCACAATACTCCACACGACATCATTGAATGTTAATAAAGTAAGATTAGTTTCACCTATCAATTAGTTTTGCTCTTGTAAAATGACAATGAAGACGTCTATCTCTTTAATTTTCAATTCAATTTATGTCTCACATAAGCGGACCCTATTTAGACGACGCGCGTCTGTTCTGACCCTATGCTGCGTTTAAATTATATTATATATATTATACTATATTATTATATGATATATTTATTATATATATAATATAATATATATATTTATATATAGTATATTATCATTTATATATATATATATAATATATAGTATATATATAGAGGGTTTAATTATAATAGTATCTACTAACATGTACGGAGACCACTGGGGAAAATTTTGTTATATAATTTTTAAAAAATTTATTGATACAAAATGATACAGTCGAATTTTCCAGTCGTATGCCAATGATCATGAGATATCTCGGCTTCGATACGAGTATAGTACGCCATATTGTCTCGCTATGCTGTTACTGGTGCATGTGCACAGCCAGCTTGTGTACGGTAAATAACATACTAATTCTTTTCTTGCATGTCTGTGGCAACAATTCTTCAATGTATTTCTATTAATATACTTTCTGTCTGGCTGCGAGCAGTAGATATAGTTATATATTGCTAATAAATTAATTAAAAAGAAAGTTGGAGACGAAAATTTGACGGGAGGTTACAAATAAGTAATTTTGTTTGGGCGCAAATTAGTATAGTATATAGATTGTTTTTATAAAAGGAATAGAGTACCTCGAGCATCATTTTTTTATCTTGATGTAGTTTAAAAAATACAATCTTATTTGAACATTTACTATATATTTATAAAAATTTTTTTAAAAAATATTTATATTTTATTTATTTCATTTAAAAAAAAAAAAAAAAAAAAAAAAAAACAAAAAAAAAAAAAAAAAAATAAATAACTTGAAAAACTAGAAATTAAGCCGAAAATGGCCAATAGCGATAAAGTTCTTATAAAATGTTTGCGTTAGATAGCTTCCTTTTTTATTAATGGAAGCAAGGAGTGGACGGAAATGGCAAATTTTTTTTTGGAAGGGGGTCTGGAAACATAGTATAAACTTAATCATCATTTATTTGTCTAACGGTATTACAACGACAATTTAGGGGTGCAGGTCCGAGTCCTCCGACGGGGAACGCTAGGGGGGAGTTTCATTAACCCCGTTAGGGGAGGGGGAGGAAAGTCGTATTTATTTTAACGGTTAACCAATTAAAAAGGTCTTAATTATGGCTCCCTCGTAAATTCATACTTACTATAATTATTAACATAATTTTTTTTTATTTTTTTATTTTTTTTACATTTTCCTGTCCAAAATTTTACAAGATTCCAAAAATTTATTCCTTTTCGCTGTAGCTATTGTAGTTTTTGAATATATCCATTTTTTTTTTTTTTTTTTTTTTTTTTTTTTACATATTTCTAGTATATGATTGGACCAGCATTCCAGTAATGTATTCCTTTTCCCGGTGGCTTTGTAGTTTTTTGAGATATGGATTGTGGCTCTTTTAGAGGCTGTTATATATATTTATATTATATATTATATAAATTATATATAATATATATCATTTATTTTATATATATATATATATATATATATATTATATATAATATATATATATATATATATATATATATATATATGTTATATAATATATATGGTTGAAATTTGTTTAAAGCCACAACTCAATCTCAAAACTACAATAGCCTACAGGGAAAAGGAATACATTGCTGGAATGCTGATCCAATTTTAGTCCGGAAAA
>JABUQX010134395.1:15000-25000 GCA_015478945.1 Trachelipus rathkii | reverse complement strand
TAAGGGCAGTATGGCACGACATATGTCCTAGGATGTCGTGAATATACTTTACGCTGTAAGACGTCCTTCAGGCGAAGAGATGTTTGCAACTCCGTAGCCCCGTAAAAGATGCCTACCGCCAGAACATAACCGACCCACTCCAACAGCGGCACCTGCGCACAGTTGCCTTCGCGGCCTCTCCTGTCTGTCAGTCTTTAATACTCTGCACGCCTGATCTAGGCGTATCAGATACCACTCTTGACTCGTCCTAAAGCAGCACCTTTACCCAAATCGTCAACCGTTCCAATGAATGTGTTCCGGGCAACATGCCAGGTTCGCGCTCTTCAATTGCTGTGATGTGGCGCGGACCCTTATGGCAGGCTACGGCCGCTAATTATTTTCCGCAAGGCGTCGACGCACTGTATTGTCAACTCACCCTGGTGCCGTGCACCTCCGCCAGCTGTATCTGCAGTGTCGCTGGCTGTCTGGCGCTTTTCTAAATGCACGCTGACGCGATTAAAATCGGTCTTCCACGGTTTCCTGGCCCTTGCCTACCTTTGTCCTCGTCGCTATCATGTTGTCAGGGTTTTCTGGCTACCGATTGAACCACCTGCATCGTTATGTTCGCTACACCGAACGATCGACCAAGTGCCGGTACTGCTGTTCCTTCGGCGTTGGAGTGTTGTTATCTGCACTCACTGATCTCTTTGCATTGACGTTACTATCCTCTCCATGTCTATTGGGGTCGTTCTGAGTGTGATATGATGATCCCTCGCTCGATCTATACCTCCGCATAACCTACCCCACCACTCCCAGGTCTTAGTTACTGGTTTATGTTTCCTAAATTTTATCGCGGTAAGGGCAACCAAATACGCAGCCAATTCTCTGTGGGTGGTACAATATGTTACACTGATGCTGATCGTCTGTGTTGGGTGTGCGGTTTCATGTTGGCTTAGGCCTTCTCTTTCCTGCGAGTTGATTTACCCTACTGCGTGCGTTTATTTTTGACGAGTAGTATATATAAATATATATATATATTATAATATATATATATATAAGATATTATAATAAATATATAGTTATATATATAATATATTATTATAAATATTATAATTATTATATACATACATATATATAATAGTATTATATATATATATATATATATATATATACTATATATATATATAATATATATTATTATATAGATATAGATTATATATATATATATATATATATATATATATATATATATATATATATATATATATATATATATATATATATATATTATAAAAATATAAAAAAATAAAAAGATAACTCTGTGTTTGAATCGGAGCTTGTTTTTTTTCTCTACTTTTTTTTCTGGTGATCGAGTCGTTTATCAAAACTAAACAATCTTTTTTTTGTGAAAAGTGAAAACTGTATATATTCTTAAAAAGCTAAGAATTATGTGATCATTTTTTTCTGATAAGTTTCTTAATAATAGTATCGGTATCTATGTTTCATATTAAAGGTATCGGTATTTAGGCTTCATATTAAAGGTATCGGTATCAAGATTTCGTATCAAGGTATCGGTATCAAGGTTTCGTATCAAGGTATCGGTATCAAGGTTTCATATTAAGGTATCGGTATCAAGGTTTCAAATTTAAGGGTTTCATATTTAAACCTTTAATGTATATATAAACGTAAGTTTATAGTTTATTTAACAAACTTCCACAACCTGCAAAATATCCTTCGCTTGCATAACGCAAAGTAATATAATTGAGGCCGAGGTCTTTTTTTATCTTCTTGTTCGAAGCAATTTTTAAGTAAATTCCAGCACTTCGAGCAGTTAAATATATGCAATTAAAAGGAACCTAAAAAAGTTAAAAGGGCAGGTTTTATGACTTTAAAATCTACTAAATATTTGTACGCCAGAGGTCGGGAATACTAATACGAGACCCTGGTTGAAGGAATAAATTTTCTTTCAAGAAAAAGTTGTATTGGCTTTCGACTCGGTGTTAGTCTTCATCAGTAAACAAAAAATGGTAAGTTTACTTTCTGATAATCAGGTGTGCAAATAAAACTTTTAACAAGGTATAAATTAATTAAGACCAGTATTTATATTATTCATACAGAATTGTGGAACAATTATCTTCTTCATTGAGAAGACATCTATTAAGGTATTCTTATTTCCGGTTGATCCTGCCAAGATATACCAACCCTTCGGCTAATGAGTTTCAGCTGTTTTCCCAATTAAGTAATTGCAATTTTACAATTTTACAATTTAAAATAACAATTTAGAATAAAACCATTTATTTATTTTTTATGTTTGACTTACTTAATCTTACATAAAAAAAATTGAAAGAAAATTTAACTTTCTTCTGTTTATATTACAATTAAAGTTTCAAACTAAACTTTACCTAATATTTCTATTCTTACTATTCCCTTTCCCCGTACAACCAATAAGCATTTACTGCTAACGGATATATTCAGGGAAATTTAATAATTTACTTTTGCAGTAGAATAGCTAATTGCTCATTGAGCACGGTTGATTTATGCAAAAGTGTGAATAGTTTATCATTTAAGAATTAATAAGCTGAAAAGGCTAAAAGATAAATAACACTTAATATATATAAGCGTTTGTTTATCTATAGCCCTAATATATATATGATATATATATATATATATTATATATATATATATGTATGTATATAACATAATATAATATATATATATATATTAATTATATATATAATATAATATATAGTAATATATATATATATAATATATATATATATATATATAATATATATATATTATTTATATATATATATATATATATATATATATATATGTGTGTGTGTGTGTGTGTGTGCATGGTCTCACTCATACTGCCTTCATTTTAAATGACACCATCCCCTTTCGTCTTTTTGTCACGTGACATCTATTTCTAACTCTTTAATTAAAGTGGTGTGATAGTTTGTGCTTCCAATTTGGTAGTCGTTGAGGTTCGTGAGGTGGAGCAACTTTATATATAGGGTCGTTTAGCCTCTCAGGGCACCTTTAAAGCCCCCCCCCCCCCGCCGATCAAAATAGCACAAACTTTAAAATTTTCAAAATGGAACCAGCTGATTTGTCTTCGTTGAACACTTTGCTTCATCAAATGGAAACTTCCATATCTACGGATATCGGAAACAGCGTAGGTGACACCGCCCCCGAGGAGGAGAAAAGGGTGACAGATGATGTAAAGGCTAAATTAGTTCCTCTGAGGAGATCAAGAGGAACATTGAAGCGAAAAATAACAATCATGTTCAAGCAACTAGCTGAAATCGTAAAAGATGGTGACCTTTCTCTTGTTTCGTCTGTGTTGGAGGAGGTGTCTGTAATGTTAGGAGAGATACGTAGATACGATGGAGAAATTGAGGCCTTAATTTGTGCTTCAGATATACTGCAATACAATACTAAATTGTTGGATGAGGAATTAGTGGGATCCACCCACTACCATCTTCAGCAGCAGAAAATCCAAAATTTATTCAGCCTTCCGGCTGCCAACGTTTCGCTCCATGAGTCAGCATCAGGAATACAATCCCTCAGGGAATCGGACCAGCAACAATCTGAGGTCCATTCTATGCTGAAGACTTTAACTACACACAAACAGGAAGTCAAAATTCCTCCACTAAAGTGTAAAAGCTTTTCGGGAGGAACTGACCGTCTTCAGTTTCGATCTTTCTTGCTTTCTTTTGAAAACATCATCGGGTGCAGACGTGACCTCTCAGAAGCTGCCAAGCTTCAATATTTGAAATCCCATCTTTCCGGCCTAGCTCAGAAGGATGTGGAGCACCTCCCAAATATAGACGCAAATTATGAAATAGCTTTACAGATATTGAAAGAACTATATCTGGACGAGCCCTTCATTATCGATTCTTTACTGCACCAAATTTATTCTGCTCCTGCTTTGGATTCTAAGAATCTTGAAGCAGTGAGAACTTTCGTAACAGAGGTACGGGCTCACCTCCACGAGTTAAAAGAGTTCGGAGTGGATCTTTTGGAGGAAGATTCAGCAGGGTGTAAACTTCTCAGCCATATTCTGGTTGATAAGTTACCTCAAAATTTCTTAAGAGAAATGAAGATCGTTACCAATGTGGAGTACCCATCTGTTATTACTATTTTTGAACAATATCATACGATTTTGAAATCAATGGAAAGGATGAAGAATAAACCTCTCTTCTACTTCAAAAAAGATGTCTAATTCTTCACCCCCAAGCAAAAAGAAGACCTCTTCTTATTATGTATCGAAAGTTTCAAAAAAGAGCTCCATGCAGGAGCGAACCACTTCTTCTCCAAGAGCATCTAAAGCTACAAACGAGACCTTCTCAGTTAAGTGTAAGCTTTGTGGGGGTGCTCATTTCATGTCCTCTTGTTCGACCTATCCCAATCCGGCCGCAAGAAGAGAGCGCTGCAGTGCCTTAGGACTTTGTGCCTGCTGCAGCAGCACTAAACACAAGACATTATTATGTCCAGCAAAGACTTATGGTCTTAACTTTCCTTGCGTCTTGTGTAAAAGCAAGGCTCACATCTCTGCTCTTTGCTGTTCAGGTGTTAAGTCCAATAACAAGGGAAAAGGACCCAAACCCATTGATGAACCTTCTACATCGTCGTCTGCTGCCACCTTTACAGAAGATGATGATACCAGCCGAAATCATCTATGTATCAATGCTGGATCCACTCCATCTGGCAACATTCTTCCTACTGTTTCCCTTAAGATAAAAAAAGGAAATAAAATTGTAGCGGTACGCTGTCTTCTTGATTTTGGTTCCCAGAGGAGCTACTGTCATAATGGAGTCCTGGAGAAGTTAGGAGTGGATTTGTCTTCTCTTCCTAGTAGCAATAAAACAATTAAAACGTTTTTAGGAGAACAATCCAGAACAATGCATTCCATAGACTTGGATCTGAATCTCTGTTGTGACTCTTTTTTCAAAGTTCCCATGCTCATAGATCCTGGTCTTAACATCGGATTTGAGGTAAGGGGATTAATGGGAGCCGAATATAACATCAGGCGCAATGGATATAAGATTGCGGATCGTTTCTACTATAAGGGCCGCCATGAAGATAGTGTAGAAAATGTGGAGTGTCTACTGGGAATAGATTCATTATACCTGATGAAACATTTCAAAGTTGTCAACTGTTTGAGAGGAAGTGCTATTGAGTCCTGCCATGGTTTCATACCCTTCGGCCCTGTCAAGAGTTTTTTGACACCTTCTCAAATTGACACAATTTTCAACTTTAATTCTTTTCATGAACAAAAGGAGGAAGAGTCTTCATGACAATCAAAGTTGACCTCTTCTCTCCGTCAGTCTATAAATAAAATTCCCGAAACAGTCGTCAACTCTATTATAGATCCATCTCCTTCCTACTTCGATCCTCTTCTTCACACACACCCTAACATGGACCTGGACGTGGGTCTCGAAAACCTATACAAACTGGAATCTATTGGCATCAACGAGGAAGCCGACCAAGGCTCCATTGACACCATTTTCAATCGCAAATTTCATGAGAGCATAGGATTCGAGGAGGGAAGGTATCATGTAGAAATTCCGTGGTACGAAGATGTGCTAAAAGAGGTACCATCAAACCACCGAGTGGCCCTTGCAGCTCTTCATCGAGTAAAGCAAAACCTTCAAAGACAAAACCTCGAGTCTACTTATGGGGACATTTTTCGTCAATATCTGGCCGATGGAATCATCGAGCGTATACAGGTGTCTCCGAGGGACTTTCACAAGCACATATGGATACCACATCGCCCTGTAGTGAAGACTGCCGAGCAGGTGACAACCAAAGTGAGGCCGGTCTTCAACTGCAGCCTTCGGGTCGGGAATAGTCCATCTCTTAACCAGGCTTGCTACCCCGGTTTAGATCTGATGGCTTCTTTGTTTAGACTGCTTTTACAATTTAGAACCAATAAGTATGTAGTGCTGGCAGACATATCGAAGGCTTTTTTACAAATTAGACTGAAGAAGGAGGAGGATCGTAATAGGTTCTGCTTCTTCTGGGAAGAAAATGGTGTTCTGAACACCTTTCGATATACATCCATAATCTTTGGTCTGGCAGTCAGCCCCTATATACTAGGTGCTGTTATACGACACCACGCGAAAAAGTATCCACCTGATCTTTGTTTTTCATAACAAACTACTTTATATTTTTCACCAAACCAACATTGACTGGTCACATGTCCAACTTTTTTACAAGACTTACAAACTTTCCTTTTATCCTGGAATTTTAACGAAATAGTCCTGAACTTAGAACACTCCTAGAGTCTGAGGGAAAACAATCATCACACCAAAATCCGGAAGAAAGGGTTCTGGGATATCTTTTCGATACTGCTTCAGACTCTATCAGACTGAGTGACTTTGATATTTCTTTAACAACCAAAACAAAACGTCAGCTTCTCTCTCAAATTGCCAAGGTCTTTGACCCATTTTCCCTGTTCCTTCCTGTTACCATCAGAGGCCGACTTCTCATGCGGAAAACATGGGAACAAGAGATGGGGTGGGATGACGAAATTGACGAGGAGTTGAGGACCTCATGGGAGAAGCTGAGTTCTGATTTAAACTTATTGAAGGATATCTCTTTCGATAGGTCCTGCTTCGAGACAGAAAGTTCCGACCTGTCTCTTCACATCTTCTGTGATGCCAGCTCTACCTGCTATGGCTTTGTGGTCTATGTTTCCTCTTCAGCCAAAGAACCAAGCATTCTCTGGTCTAAGGGAAAAGTTTCCCCCTTAAAAGGAAAGACTTTACCATGCTTAGAGCTTTTGTCGGTGTTTCTAGCCTTCAAGTGTCTACCTCAGGTCCTTGATGGCTTTCCTAACTCAAAATTCAATACTTTAAACATCTTTTCTGATTCGCAAATTACTTTGCAGTGGATTCTTAAAGGAGGAAAAAAGAACAAGAGCGTTTTCGTCAAAAACAGGATTCAAGATATTCAAAAAATGATATCTTCTCTTAGAGAAAATCAGCAATTAATTCCCAAATTTCATTTCGTAAGATCAGAAGAAAATCCTGCAGATCTCCTCACCAGAGGTCTGACAACTACTGAATTTGGGGAAATCCCTTCCATTTTTGGAAACAAGGTCCTGAATGGTTGTCATCGGCCCCCATTTATTGGCCTGAAACAGAGTGGGAAAATAGCACAAGCAATCCTTCTCTTGTGCTTCTGACTACAAATCAAGCTGTACTACCACCTGTGATCAAGTTTGAAAAGTTCTCCAATCTTCACGCTCTATTAAGAGTATGCTCTCTCCTTTTTAAGTTTTCAGCAATCACAAGAAAAATAAACATTGATTGTGAATCAATGGCACGATTGTACTGCTTAAGGAGGATGCAGGAAGAGTCCTTCCCGAAAGAACTTGCTTTTCTAAGAAGAGCAAGAGCTAATCCTTCGTTGAACGAACCACCACCTGATTTGGTCAATCATCTTAACTTGTTTCTTGATGATCAACATCTTATAAGAAGCAAGGGAAGACTTGCTCGATCCAACTACTATGATTTTGATGTGCTAAACCCCATCCTCTTGGGAAAAAGTCATCATTTCACTCTTCTTTTCATCAGAAATGCTCACTATGAGTGCAAACATTTGGGGATTCAAGCCACTTTGACAAACATCCGTCTTAGAGGTTTTTGGATCACCGCAGCCAGAGCTACCATCAAAAGGGTTCTTACTGACTGTATCATATGCAAGAGGTACAACAACTTTGCATTTAAATATCCTCGCTTTACCAACTTTACGAGGGCTCAAGTGGAACTATTCCGCCCTTTCCAACATGTAGGAGTGGACTTCACCAAGCATTGGTGGGTGAAGGTGAAAGGCTCTCCTCAGGCCCAAAAAATGTTCATCATCATATACACATGCTTAAATGTGCGTGCTGTATATTTGGATTTGATAGCAGATATGTCGTCTGAGTCATTCGTCCAATCATTCAAACGTTTCGTCAGTCGCTTTGGAGTGCCGGACGTTGTGTATAGCGACAATGCAAAATCCTTTGTTCAGGGAGTCGAATCATTTGAATCCTTTGTCATCTCGGAAAATGGGCAGGAGTTCCTCCGTAAAAATCACATCATACATCGAAGAATCCCTTTATACAGTCCCTGGACCGGTAGCCTATGGGAGAGACTCTTGAGAGTGGTAAAAGATTGTCTCGTGAAAACCATCGGACGATCCTCCATTGAATATTTTCAATTCTTAACAATTCTTGCGGAAATTTCGGATGCCATAAACTCGAGACCTCTCACCTACACGTCAAGTTCTCAGGATGTAATTCCTCTCACGCCTAATTGTTTTTTGAAGCCTCATTCAAAAACAAGCATGGTGTGGAGAAATGAGAACGTTGCTCAACCATTAATAACACCTACTAGAAATGCTTTGATCAAATCTCTTCGATCATCCTCAGACACTTTTGAAGAATTTCGGACCAGATGGTATGAAGAATATCTGCTAAGTCTCCGCGAGATAGGTAGAAATCTTTACCAGACCGGATGGAATAACTTGGTCAAAGTAGACGATGTAGTTATCGTACGTAGTCCTGTCAAAGAGCGCCCTTTTTGGCAGCTGGGCATCGTCACTCAATTAGTACATGGAGATGATGGAAAGGTTAGATCAGTTTTCGTTAAGTCTCCAGGAGGACAAGTAAATCATCATTCGATAAAACACTTATATCCTCTGGAGCTGTCCTTAACTCATAGCGGGAACTCTCAAACAACGAACCCTCCATCATCAGTTCCATCTACCTCTACGACATCTTCTAGCCCAACGTCGATTTTAACAGCTAAGCCTTCAAGACCTAGTCGAAAAGCAGCTGTAGCAGCAAGAGCACGTCTTCAAGAAAGTGACTCTTCAGAATCTGATTCGGAATAATATGTTAAAATCTCTCCAGCCAAATTGTCTTGGCATAAGGAGAATACTCCAGGAGCGTTTGTAAATAGGTCTTTTTTACTTATTTGTCCTTTCTTTTAATGCCTCCACTAGATAGTTGGAGGCATCCCGCCCCCCGGAGTGTATAAAAATAATATAACCAAGTAAAAAGCTAACTCTGTGTTTGAATCGGAGCTTGTTTTTTTTTCTCTACTTTTTTCTGGTGATCGAGTCGTTTATCAAAACTAAACAATCTTTTTTTTGTGAAAAGTGAAAACTGTATATATTCTTAAAAAGCTAAGAATTATGTGATCATTTTTTTCTGATAAGTTTCTTAATAATAGTATCGGTATCTATGTTTCATATTAAAGGTATCGGTATTTAGGCTTCATATTAAAGGTATCGGTATCAAGATTTCGTATCAAGGTATCGGTATCAAGGTTTCGTATCAAGGTATCGGTATCAAGGTTTCATATTAAGGTATCGGTATCAAGGTTTCAAATTTAAGGGTTTCATATTTAAACCTTTAATGTATATATGTAAACGTAAGTTTATAGTTTATTTAACAAACTTCAACAACCTGCAAAATATCCTTCGCTTGCATAACGCAAAGTAATATAATTGAGACCGACGGTCCTTTTCTATCTTCTTGCTTCGAAGCAATTTTAAGTAAAATTCCAGCACTTTCGAGCAGTTAATATATGCAATTAAAGGAACCGGAAAACAGTAAAAGGTCAGGTTTATGACATTAATAATCTACTAAAATTGTACGCCAGAGGTTCGGGAATACTAAATACGAGACCGCTGGTTTGGAAGGATAAATTTCTTTTCAAGAAAAAGGTGTATTGGCTTTCGGCACTCGGTGTTGTCCTTCCATCAGTAAACAAAAATGGTCAGTTACTTTCTGATAGGCATGTGTGCTAATTAACAATTGATAAACAAAGGTATAAATTTAATTGATACAAGTAACATTTTATTCACACTAGAAATTTCTGTAACAATTATGTTTCCTTTCATTGAGAAAAGACATCTAAAGTTATTTCTTATCTTCCGGTTGATCCTGCAGAATATCCAACCCTTTCGGCTAATGAGTCTCAGCTGTTGTCTCCAATTAAGTAATTTGCAATTTACA